>JAPYYA010002730.1:0-13647 GCA_028533165.1 Leontopithecus rosalia
GAAACTTCTGCCCCGCGTGTCTCCTCCACTGGGAATCTTCTGCTCCTGAGTGACCAGAATTTGTCTGAAAGTGTGGCGTCCTCTAGTTCTATGAGCTTTAACTGCGAGCTGCAATCCTGAGATGTTAGCGATCGGCCATCTTGGCCATTTTTATTAACTATAGTCACCATGCTGTACAATAGAGCCACAGAGCTCTAACTGAAACTTTATATCCTTTGACTAGCCTCTTCCCATTCTCACCCCTCCCCACTTCCTCAGTCCCAGGCAACCACCATTCTACTCTCTGCTTCTATGAGTTGAATGCTTTTAGATTCCACATGTAAGTGAGATCATGTAATATTTATCATTCTGTGCATGGCTCATTTCACTCAGTATAGTGCCCTCCAGTTTTATCCGTGTTGTCACAAATGGCAGGACTTCCTTCTTTTTTTTTTTTGAGTTGGAGTTTCGCTATTGTTGCCCAGGCTGGAGTGCAGTGGCACAATCTCAGCTCACTGCAACTTCGGCCTCCCGGGTTCAAGCAATTCTCCTTCTTCAGCCTCCTGAGTAGCTGGAATTACAGGCACATGTCACCACACCTGGCTAATTTTGTATTTTTAGTAGAGACGGGGTTTCTTATGTTAGTCAGGCTGGTCTTGAACTCCAGACCTCAGGTGATCCACTCACCTCGGCCTCACAGACGTGAGCAACCATGCCTGGCCAGGAATTCCTTCTTTTTAAAGGTCGAATAGTATTCCATTGTATATAAATGTACAACACATTTCTTTATCCATTCATCTGTTAAAGGACACTTAGGTTGATTCCATATTTTGGCTATTGTGAATAATGCTGCAATGAACATGGGAGTGCGGATAACTTCGACATATTGATTTCATTTCCTTTGGCTCTATACTAGTTAGTGGGATTGCTGGGTCATATGATAGTACTATTTTAATGTTTTGAGGAACTTCTGTGCTGTTGTCCACCAATAGATTTACTAATGTTCATAGCCTCACCAACACTTGTTTTCTTTTGTCTTAACAGTTATTCTAACAGGTGTGAGTGATAATTGTGTTTTACTTTCATTTTCCTGATGCTTGGTGATGTTGAGCGTTTTTTTTAAATAGACCTATTGATCATTTTTAGGTCTTCTTTTGAGAAATGTCTATTCATTTGCCCATTTTAAAACTGGGTGATTTTTTTCTTTGATATTTAGTTGTGTGAGTTCTTTACATGTTTTGAATATGAACTTCTGGCTCAATTTTTCATTGTCACTCATAAAAATATAGGAAAGAACTATTACTTAAAAGACTGTGCCGATTGTATGGACTGGTATTACTAATCCATATAACAGTCTTAAAACCACAGGCTTTTGAAAGGAATCCATTCTAGTTTTCATCCTTGTCTTTGCTTCTTTTGTTACTTTCTATGCAAGCCTCATATTTCCCCTCCATTAAATGGGGACAGAATCTGTTTCAAAAGGCTACTAGAATTTAACTCAAAAAGAATAAATAGGTATGTATACAAAGTACTTAGCAGTTAATGAGAGTTTAGTATGTCAGGCAATATATTATTTCCTCCTTTGAAAAAAAGTCAATTTTTGGGTACTAGGCTTAGTACCTATGTGACAAAATAATCTGTACAACCCACCCATGACACAAGTTTACCTATATAACAAAACTATACATGTACCCTGAAACTAAAAGTTAAAAAATCTATTTTTTACTTTAAAAATATCTACAGGTATGTAGATTTGCTATAATCATAGGCTTCAGTTCATGGCACATTATTTTCATCAGTCCAGGTAAGGATCCTATTGTGTTATGTGTTATTTTGTTTTATTATTTCTTTTCAACCAGACATTGAAGAACTGTGGTATATGTATGAAGTATTGTATCTTGACAGTTGAAGCTCATTTCAGTATACAAAGTTTTTCACAAGATAATAGATGGTTAAGATGAAATTAAAAGAGTATTCAGCATTTTAAATAAAAAGGTGTATCTTTTTCATAAATAATGGAATAAAAAGAATCTAAATATAATAAAAGTCTAACTTGATATGTCACAAACAGAAACATATTTCTCCATCAAATACAACAATTTGTTCAAATATAAAATCCTCTGTATCATTAAAAGAGCTTGCTTTTTTTTTTTTGTAAATGATTTCAGTTACTTTTGAGTAGGAAGTTTTTTGCTTAAAATTTATTTACCAACATTTATCTTGATTTAAATTTCAAACTTAAGAATAAAAACCACATTTCATTAATCATTAATAAAGATTAATTTGTTAGGTTAAAGTGTTAGTAAAGGTTTTTAAACTGTCAGTTTTGGACATGCCAAAAATACAGAGCCTTTTCCTAGGTCATCTAAATCTGTTGTATTAATGACATAATAATTACAGGATAGTTATGAAACTGTTACTTTGTTTTGGGTGGATGACTAGCTAGAGAGAGAGATCAGGGATTCAGTTCTAGTTTAGGTGCTATTATTAAGTTCCAGAGACTTTTTTGAATTAGGTTATTTATCAATAGTCAAATATTTATTCAAGACACTCTTAAGGTTTTTGTCAATTAAACATGAACATCCCTCCCCCCACCCCACCTTCTAACTCCTCACATTATTGAGAAATGGTGGTAGGCTTGTGTTCTGGTGGGCACCAGGGAGTTCTTATCATTACGAAAAGTGATTATGTCCTTTTTAGAGTATTAGGAGATGATGGTTAGAATTTAGGGAGGAACACATTTAAGGGAGCATTTGGCAGAGGGATTATGAGGATTTTGGAGACATTTAAGTGTGACTTCTTTGCCACAGGAAAAAGAGATTATTAGGGTGAGACATGAGAGTATTTCTTAGTCTACATGAGGTTGAGGTCTACTGTCCATTTTAAGACATCCGTATAGTTCTGTGGTGCAAAGCTGGTATCATCTTTGCATTTAGCATCCTTAAAAGGCTTGGTCTGTGTCTCTAATATGGAAAGCTGCAATTAAGAACATGGGTGACCAACCGAATTGTAGTTTTTAGAGATTGGTTAGTGGAGTTAGACCCTCAGAACAGTAATACTAGAGGTTAAGACCACTTGACCAAACAGCTGCTTTTTCACCGTTGTCAAAAGCAGGAGACAGTTGGGGAATGGTGTCAGTTAATCTTTGGTGATGACTTTGAATCAGTGGTGATGAATAGACCTGAAAAAGCTACAATAGGAAAAGTCTGTGGGCTTCTGAGACTCATGGTACCTGAGGGCAGAAAAGAACATGACAGCAAAGTTCTGATCTTCCTGTGGGTGGAGCCAGAAGAAATGGCTGCAATAGGTCACTGAGGAGTAACAGTGGAAAGAGATCTTGAAGGTTGCTTTTTACATGCAGAGTAGTCCTTTTGAGAAATTTCATGAGTGTTACAGGTGAGAGCTCCAAGGGGCAACTTCATGATGATGTGTTTGTAAGAATTTTGAAAAGTTTATCCCAGAGCCTTGAGTCATGATGGACAAGGTTGCAGGGCCTCTTCTGGAAAATTCTGTGAGTGCCAAAGGACCTTGAACTGGCAGTTTCTCCCAGGGTACAATGGCCAGCAGAGGGAAGCCTCCAGGAAGAAAACCTTCCTGACATTTACTCTGTGGCCATTCTGTATCTTGGCTTTTCATTTGTCATTTCTGATTTTCACAGCAGCCCTTTGTGGTAGTAATTTTATCTGCATTTTAAGGATGAGGAAACTAGAGGTTGTAAATCATTTACCTCAAGTCACATAGCTACTGTGTAAGAAGCAAACCCTCCCAATACTTTATGCACTTGAAAGACCATAGATCTGTACAGGGAGTTTGAAATGATCAGATTGTGGGAGGAAATTTTAATTTTCCTATTATGTTGACTGAAATTTACTTAAAAACAGTTACATTTTGATGCTGTGGGATTGATTTGTTTAGTCTGGAAGGCTTATCTGGAATTCACATTCCAATTAGTGGCCAGCTAGAATCCTAGTCATTTTAGAGGCTACCTTTACAAGGATTTTCTAGTTGGTGATGAGATTGCCCCCATGCCCACCCCTTCAGCATTTATAATTAATATAGCAAACATTAGAACTGGACTCTTATTGGGGAAATCAGTGAGAGATATGATTGTATGTTTTAGACATACTCCTCACCCTTGAAGAAGCATGATCTATAGTATGTCTAATTGTAAATTTTTTTTGGAAATACATTTCTGTTTGTGTAGCATAATGTGGTTTGGAATTTGCTTCTCTGGTAACAGTTTTGGAGATTTCCAGTTCTTTCCTACCTGGAAATTTTCTTTCTTTTTTTTTTGAGACAGAGTTTCAGTTTTGTTACCCAGGCTGGAGTGCAATGGCGTGATCTCGACTCACCACAACCTCTGCCTCCTGGGTTCAGGCAATTCTCCTGCCTCAGCCTCCCAAGTAGCTGGGACTACAGGCACGCTCCACCATGCCCAGCTAATTTTTTGTATCTTTAGTAGAGACGGGGTTTCACTATTTTGACCAGGATGGTTTCAATCTCTTGACCTCGTGATCCACCCATCTCGGCCTCCCAACGTGCTGGGATTACAGGCTTGAGCCACCACCTAGAAATTTTCAAATGCCACTGTCTTTGTCCAGAGAAGTTAATTACCTTGTGTAATTGAATTGGGCTTCCTTCCAGTAAGATGTGGCCACCAAGTTATTTGGAAGAAGAGATTATGCTAAGACCGTATATTGATCATTGTGGTTCAAAATTAGTAGATGTAAAGAATTTTAGCTACTAGTGTAAATCAATGAATCATTATTGAATAGTACGATGATTCTGAGCAGGTTTTGAGAAAACAATTAAGGATCTTTAAGAAAAGTGCTGCTCGCTCCCTCCCTCCCTCCCTCCCTCCTTTCTTTCCTTCCTTCCTTCCTTCCTGACAGAGTCTCACTGGGGTCATTAAGAAAAGTGACTTTGCTGGGTGTGGTGGCTCACACCTGTAATTCCAGCACTTTGGGAGGCTGAGGCAGGCAGATCACAAGGTCAGGAGATTGAGACCATCCTAGCTAACATGGCAAAAACCCATCTCTATTAAAAATACAAAAAAATTGCCAGGCATGGTGGCATGCGCCTGTAGTCCCAGCTACTCCAGAGGCCGAGGCAGAAGAATTTCTTGAACCCGGGAGGCGGGGGTTGTAGTGAGCTGAGATCATGCCGATGTATTCCAGCCTGGGTGACAGAGCAAAACTCTGTCTCAAAAAAGAAAAGAAAAGAAAAGAAAACTGCGGTTCTCTCCCTCCCACCTTCCTCCCTCCTTTCTGACAGGGTCTCTCTCTTTTACCCAGACTGGACCACAGTGGTGTGATCTCTGATCACTGCAGCCTCCACCTCCTGGGTTCAAGCACTTCTCCTTCCTCAGCCTCCCAAGTAGCCAGGACCAGGCACATGCCACCATGCCAGGCTAATTTTTGTATTTTTTTTAGATATAGGGTTTCACTATGTTGACCAGGCTGGTCTTGAATTCCTGACCTCAGGTGATCCACCTGCCTTGGCCTCCCAAAGTGCTGGGATTACAGTCGTGAGCCACTGCGCTCAGCCTGCTTTTCTTTTAGAAGTAGTATTTGGGTTGTATTATTTCCTAAGGGTCATTCTTCACAAATATGTATGTTTATTCTTTAAAGTTTGTTTGCTTGCTTATTTTTTGTCAATTATGAATGAAGCCAATTGAAGGTAAACTTACTCCCATTTGTGCATGATCAATCACAAGCTAAGTAGAAGTTTCCTTTTTACTTCAGTAGTGAAATTGAATTGTGAGTTTCCTTGCATCCCTTCACATTGTCTGCGTACAGGGCTAATGCCAACACTTATTTCCCTTATAGACTAATTGTACTTTCCTCAAGCTTTACGAAAATGTCGGGGTGTGTGTGTGTGTGAGAGAGTTGACCTAAAATACATTGATAATTCAGTTCAATTCTGAGGGTTCCTGCCCTGAGTGAGTACTGTACAGCATATGGTAAAATAATTATTCCTAATGGACTAGAAAGGTGCTTGAATACTGCTTTTCTTTGATGTATTTGGAACTTTTGAAGCTTTAGTACAATGGACAAGTTACATAGAGACTTCTCTTTTCACATGACTTACTAGTAGTGTCTTGCTAACAAAAATACAGCAGACATCTCCAGCTGTACTAGAAATCTGAATTTGCTAGATTTCTGTTAGTCAAGTACTGTGCCTTGTAAGCCTTATCTTGAGATAACTCATCTTTTACTAATTGAACACAGGGCATCAGTTGTTGCTTGTGTCGGAAGGCAAATCACTCCTGCCTAGCTTTTCTTTACCAAATTACAGGTGCTCAGAAATAAATGGTTAGCTTCAGAGCAGCCTTTGTGACAGATGTTAATTTCATCTACTAATGTGGAATGTGAACCATGATGTAGATCCTATAATATTTATATAAATCCAGTAGCTTTCATAGATTTTTGAAGAATAAAAAATGACAACTTGCAGGATCTTTGCTTTTTTTTTTTTTTCAATTCTTTGAGAAGGATAGGGAGCAAAAGCAAACATAGAGTGAGGATGGACTAATGGAGAGAGTTGCTGTAATACACTAAATTAAATAGGCTGACCATATGTTCTGTTGTCCAGGAGAGTCCCAATTCCATGCCTATTATCCTGGAATTCTTTTAAATTGTATATTCACTAATAAAAACAAACAATAAAGAAAAAAAGAAAAACCTGATTTAGGACAGACATTTTATTACCTTTTGGCCAAAAAACATGTACATTTAAGGAGAAAGGTAAAACTTAAATTTCATTGAGTCATCAAATCATGTATATCATGTATATTAACGATGTCATTTTGGGTAAGTCTTCTGAATGGCTTAAGCTAAAAACAAGGTAAACACCTTAGTTCGGTTAGGATGTTATCCACTTTGAACAAATATTTCTGTATAACTTAAAAATGAAAAGACACTAACATTTACAATTTATTTCATAAGCTAATTGCTGAGATCTCACTTTGAATGTAATATATAAAGCAGTTTCAGTGCACTTTTCTTTTTTTTTTTTTTTTGAGACGGAGTTTCGCTCTTGTTATCCAGGCTGGAGTGCAATGGTGCGATCTCGGCTCACCGCAACCTCCGCCTCCTGGGTTCAGGCAATTCTCCTGCCTCAGCCTCCCGAGTAGCTGGGATTACAGGCACGCTCCACCATGCCCAGCTAATTTTTTGTATTTTTAGTAGAGAAGGGGTTTCACCATTTTGACCAGGATGGTCTTGATCTCTTGACCTCGTGATCCACCCGCCTCGGCCTCCCAAAGTGCTGGGATTACAGGCGTGAGCCACCGCGCACGGCTCTCAGTGCACTTTTCAACCAGTCAGTAATCCAAGATGCTGTAATAGTACATTTGTATCAGACAGCAAATAACTTTGATTATTGTGGCAGTACATACTAAATTGATTGTGGAAGTACATACATTTGTTAACTAAAGTAGTTAAACAGAAAAGTCTGATTTGATGCTTTAGTGGAAAGTGCACCTGCTGGTTATGACAAAGACAGTCATGACAAAGGCAAAATTCATGGACTTAGATGCAGAAGCATGATGCTGTTTATCATAGTTTCAAGTTGCATTTTATGGTATTCTTTTCACTGGCAAAAATATGGTCAGCAAAAAAAGGAGGAACACTATACACAGATGTCTTTGATTATTTAGAAAATTTGTTTTTTTATTTAAAAAATAAGGAGGCAAATAAGAGAGATAAAATTTTGGAAGTTATATTGTCCCAAAATAAGAATGTATAGGCTACAGCTCATATTTGCTTAAGATGTTCAGAGTCATGGTCTGGGTGAAGCAAATATATCAGTTATACTTATTACTCTCTGCTTGGTTTCTGTTGACGAATATGCTATTAAGAATTATAGGTTTGGAAGTCATAAAGTTGAATATTCTAGCTCTGAAAAATAATGCAAGTCAGGGGACTAAAGTCACTTGAAAAGGAACTTCATTTTGTACAATTATTTCTTTTAGAATTTTCTCTATGGGGACAGTTATAATTGTTATATTTTAAATACTTGTATTTTTTTTATTTTGAAAATTACAAAATTGCAATGTGTAGTAAGCTGAATAATGACACTCGAAGTTGTCTATATCCTAATCCCTGGCACCTTTAAATGTTACCTTATGGGTCAAATGGGACTTTGTAGATGTTGTTTAAGGATTTTGAGATAGTGATATTATACTGTTAATCAGGTGGGTCCAGTCCAATCACATGAGACCTTAAAAGTGGACACTTTTCCTACATAGGTCAGATGGATGAATCTGAAGAGCAGGAGCGATTCAAAGAATGAGAGAGACTTGGTACCCTTTTGCTGACTTTGCAGATGGAAGAAATGGGCCATGAGCCAAGGAATGCTGAGGTTCTTGTAAGAGGAAAGCAGAAGGAGTTAGAGTCATGTAGTAGGAGACGTGACAACAGAAACAAAATATGGGAGTGATTCGAGGAGTAGCTCATGTGCTAAGGAGCATAGTAAAAGCTAGAAGCTGAAAAAGGCTAGAAAAGGTTTATTTCTTCTGGAAGGAACCACATTTTGACTTTTGCTTAGGTAAACTGATTTGGACTACTGATCTCCAAAACAGTAAGACAATGAATTTTTGTTTATCAAAGCTAGTAAATTTGTGGTAATTTGTTATAGGAACAGTAAGAAACTAATATGCCACCCTCATTGTAGAAAAGATGAGAAATTAAAATTGATCAGACCACTCAAAGTTAAACATAGTATTTTGGTGGCTATCTTACCATTTTTTTCTATAAGCAAATATTCTCATCCTAATTCAAATATGCTCTTTTTATTTGATACTTCTATGTCAGTTTTAAAATATAAAATGTTCGGTGCCCTTGGGGGTGGTTTTATGTGAAGGAAAGACTTCAGATCGTATTTTGGTTTTAGGATTTAATATTCAAGTTATTAAAGTTGCAGGTTCAGATGTTACTTCTTAATCTTTATAGTAGGACTTAAAAATATAAATTTTAATAAGTCTAGCAGATTTTAACAACTAAGAATCTTTGAAGAATTATGGTATCCTTTACAAATTTATTTAAATGCTTTCAAACATTTGAAATTGCACTTCTGAATTTAAGATCTTTGACTTCCTTTAAATATTTCAGTAACCTGCTTGGTAAACCTTTATATGTTTTTAAGCAGTTCTTATACATCTAATAAATTAAACATAAATATTGTAAAGTTTAAGTTTTTCAATATTCTGATACCATACATCCAAACCAAAATTAATTACTTAATTATTTGTATCTAGTATGCACAAAAGTATTAATGTTACAGTTTTTATCCTCTTAAACTTCTCTACATTTAATTTCAAACCTTCCATGTTTCAAGATATTTTTTTCACCTGTGAAATAATTGTGTGATCTACACAATTTGTGGAGTTCCCTTCTCACCTTCTCACATAATTTTGCAGTTGTCTTCTTGGCTTGATTAAAGTTGTGTAAATGCCAAAAAGCTTTTAGCCGGGACAAAGACTGGATTTTTGTCACAACGTTAGATCAATTCCACAGAACCCTATTTCTGTCAGTGATTTTGTCACTTCAAGAAAGGGGGTATTCACGTATCCCACATCCCTGGATTCCATTTATATATTACCTCTTTGTGCTAACAAGTCTCAGATTCCTTCCTTGCTTGATATTTGATTGGATTTTTAATTCCTTTAGCTCTTAAGATAGGCAAATCTCTTTTTTATCTACATGAAAGACTATTGAATTTGATAAAATACTTCACTTTCATGTTCTTTCTTTAAGGCTAAATTAATTCTTACAGATATTAAGTATGTGATTGAATGCGGCGGTCTCTAGGGCTTTATGCAACCATCTAGTCACAACTCATAAGACCATTCTTCTAATTCAGTATCTTCCACTGTAAATAAAAGAACACTCATGGCACTGCTTTCTAATGTCTAAATAGAATTGATATATAGATTTATCACAGTATGTTTAACTTGTACCCTACTCTTTGAAATTTAGGATTCTATTTTTTTTGTTTTTCTTTAAAACATTCTTATGCATAAACATTAAAAAAATTTAGCAATCTGATGTATATTGAACTTCTTTTGACATTATCTGTTAATCTTATTAAAATTAATTCCTAAGATTAAATTGTAGTTTTTATTTCAGAATTATAATAATTCTTTGCTTTTTTCTGTTTGAAAAGTGCAAGTACATAGGTTTTTTGTTTTGTTTTGTCTTTACACAGAAAAATCAAGATGATATAAGTACAAGATGCCAAGATGCAGAATAAACTTAGATTCAATAGTCAACACTTAAATGGATTACTGAGTAGATAACATATGAAATATATCTAGTAGATTCACAACAGTTTTACAGTGAACAAGTAACTTTAAAACCACAGTCTTACATTTTCAACTTCCCTGCTTTTTTTAAAAAAGAGATGGCTTGGTTCTTAAAAATATGTATCACATTTCACTTTGATTTTTTAAAAACAATTTGGAAAATATACATTTCTATAAATGTTTAAGAAAATTCCATAAAACAATTTCTTAAAAGTAAAAAGCTTCATTTTATTCTCATCCAGTTTGTTCTACTCTGCAGTATTCTTTAGAAATCTGAAGTAAAAAAACATGTTTTAGATACAATATGAATGTCATCTTTGACATGTCTGTTTCTCAAAAAGTCCTTTCTTTTGCAAAAGAAACAGTTGCTTGCTTATTAAGTACTGTAGAATTGTCTTTGGTAATTTGAAGTATGTTTTGTTTGAGAAGACTTTGGTTTATACAAAAGGTTCAGAATTATCTTTATTGATTGGGTCATTCACACGAGAGTGTAAACATCACACATCCAGGGATCTTCACCTAATTTTTTCACTGTTGTATGTCAGGTAACCAGAACAGTGCCTGGCACTGAATGATTGAATGATTTGTCTCATTATTTTCTTGTTATGCTCTTAGAAACAGAATTGTGTGGTCCATATATATAAAAGTTAAGTCTTTTGTTATACCTCTGCTATTTGCTTTCTAGTAAATGCTCTTTTCTGCCTTTGATCCATAATTATTATTCAAATAATTTTAAAAAGGATTTTGGGAGATAAGATGCAGCTGGGGAGAATATTGGACGTTACTGGAGGAAATGAACAAAACCCCCAGAGATTTGGGTCTCTTCTGAGGAATTTGATAGTTCTCTCATGTAACTGGGCCAAAGACTTAAATATAGTGAAACCCCTTTCTGAGAACATTTTGTGAAAGGGTCTGAATAAATATTTGTTGAATTGAGTCTGGAACAGAAGGTTGTTTTTTTGTGGTTGTTAGTGGATACCTAGTTGAAATATTATGAAAAACATTTCAAGGTTTTACTTGTCAACTCTCGGTCTAATTTACCTGTAGATTTTAAGAACATACTTATGCAAATGATAAAAAAGCCTGACAAATAAAATATAGTGGTAAGAGAGACAGCGATACAGAGAAAACAATAACGTGTTTGAAGAAAAACATCAGAAAACAGACTCATCCAATCACCCCATGTTAGCTGGAAGTCTCTTTGTCCTTGTTTGTTTTTTCTTCCCTGCTTCCCACTCACCTGTGAAGTGATTTTGAGAAACTCAGATGGGCTGACAAGGAACATTCAGCAGAATGGCCTCCAGCCGAGAACTTTTTAGTCACTTGTTTGGCTGCTTTGATGTGAGTCAGTAAGATTACAGTTTAAAAACATTTACCTTTTCCTTATTTTTGTCAATTTATAACCTTAGTTACTTTAACTTTTTACATTTTACATCTCAGTTACTCTGTTCTGAATTTCTTGTCAGAATTTAGCTTTTTAAAAAATTTTTTATTTATTTTATTGTACTTTAGTTTCTGGGGTACATGTGCAGATCATGCAAGACTGTTGCATAGGTACCTTCATGGCAAGGTGGTTTGCTGCCTCCATCCTCTCATCATCTATATCTGATATTTCGCCCCACATTGTCCCTCCCCTGGCCCCCCCTCAATGGACCCCAGTATGTGATGCTCCCCTCTCTGTGTCCACGTGTTCTCATTGTTCAACACCCACATATGAGTTGAGAACATGTGATGTTTGATTTTCTATTCTTGTGTCAGTTTGCTGAGATGGTTTCCAGGTTCATCCATGTCCTACAAAGGATACGAACTCATCGTTGTTTGTGGCTGCATAATATTCCGTGGTGTATATGTGCCACATTTTCTTTGTCCAGTCTATCATTGCTGGGATTTGGGTTGGTTCCATGTCTTTGCTATTGTAAACAGTACTGCAATGGACACATGGGTATATGAGTCTTTATAAAAGAACGATTTATAGTCCTTTGGGTATATACCCAGTAATGCGATTGCTGGGTCAAATGGAATTTCTACTTCTTGGTCCTTGGGGAATCGTCACACTGTCTACCACAGTGGTTTTTGTTAGTGTGTTTGTTTTTTAAATTGATACAAGGTCTCACTCTGTTGCTCAGGCTAGAGTATCAGCATGCAATCACAGCTCACTACAGCCTTGACCTCCTGGGCTCAAGCGATCTTCCCTCCTCAGCATCACAGTAGCTGGGACTGCTGGAGCATACCACCATGCCCAGTTAATTTTTAAATTTTCTGTAGAGTCAGAGTCTCCATCTGTTGCCCAGGCTGGTCTTGGACTCCTGGGCTCAAGCAGTCTTCCTGCCTTGGCTTCCCAAAGTGCTGGGGTTGCGGCATAACGTACAACACTCAGCCTAGAATTCAGCTTTTTAAATGACTTAAACTTATCCTTATTTTTAAAAATCATTTTTATTTATGCTTTTAATATTTATTATATACTAGCCAATGGGTGTTAAATTGCATATCTATATCCGTTTCTGTGTGTGGGTGTTTATTGTCTTATTTTCTTGGATTTTCCTTTTTCTAACCTTAAAAATTTTCTCATTGATTTTAGCTCTTGACAATCCAGATTTACACCTCCTCTGTTTTAAATTTTCTGTCTTGCTGTTTTTATCTTTTTTTTCTTTATAATTTACTTTCTCATGCAGTACTTAAGCCTTCTCATACATTCTTAAATGTCTCAGGGATACTCAGGAGTTGACTTTCTCCAGTTATAAGCCCCACTGGGTGGATATTATATTTGGTTTTCTGGAACCCTGTTGCTTGTTAATATAACATTCAGTTCTGGAATGAGGAGTCTCATGTATTTGGTCTTATGTATTTGGTTTCCCAAATACATAACCACTGTATTTTGAGCAAACAGTTGTGTGCTCTAAGCCTGAGGTGAGTGTAACTTGGACAGTCACTCCTGAGGAGGGATTCTCCCAGCCCCTGGTGCATATCAATCATTCATGGGAAGCGAAACAGTGATTTTGCAGCCATGTTTCTAATACTGTTTTTAAGCTGTCTTGCTTCTAAGCTACTTATTACGAGGCTGGTCAGTTTCCTTTCCTGGCAAGATTTTATAAATGAACTGTGAAGCTGGTCAGAAAACGGGTCAAATCAAGCTGGTCAAAATCCCAACTTGAATTTTCAGTCAAATCTGTTTTCCCTACTGGCAAATGGTTAAAATTATCAAGTGTATCTTTTATCTAGGCATTTTTTTTAAAATTTTTATTGCATTTTAGGTTTTGGGGTACATGTGCAGAACATGCAAGATAGTTGCATAGGTACACACGTGGCAGTGTGTTTTGCTGCCTTCTGCCCCCTCACCCATATTTGGCATTTCTCCCCATGCC
>JAPYYA010002731.1:0-13646 GCA_028533165.1 Leontopithecus rosalia
ACATATACACTGTGGAATATTATGTAGCAATCAAAAATGATGAGTTTGTGTCCTTTGTAGGGACATGGATGAATCTGGAGAACATCATTCTCAGCAAACTGACACAAGAACAGAAAATGAAATAACACATATTCTCTCTCATAGGTGGGTGATGAAAAATGAGAACACATGGACACAGGGAGGGGAGTACTACACACTGGGGTCTACTGGGGGGAATAGGGGAGGGACCATGGGGGGGGAGTGGGGGAGGGATAGCCTGGGGAAGAAGGCAGCAAAATACACTGCCATGTGTGTACCTATACAACTATCTTGCATGTTCTGCACATGTACACCAAAACCTAAAATGCAATTAATTAATTAATTAATTTAAAAAAAGAACTCACATAAACTTAGAGTGGTGGGAAAAGGTATTTTCATGCAAATGAACACCAAACCGAGCAAGGATAGCTATTCTTATATCAGACAAAACAAATTTTAAAGTAACAGCAGTTAAAGGAGACAAAGAGTGATATTACATAATGGTAAAAGGCCTTGTCCAACAGAAAAATATCACAATCCTAAGCATATGTGCACCTAACACTGGAGCTCCCAAATTTATAAAAATAATTAATAATAGACCTAAGATATGAGATAGACAGCAACACAGTAACAGTGGGGGGCTTCAATACTCCACTGACAGCACCAGGCAGGTAATCAAGAAAGAAAGTTGACGAAGAAATAATGGATTTAAACTATGTCTTGGAACAAATGGACTTAACAGATATATACAGAATGCTATATCCAACCACAGAATACACATTCGATTCAACAGGCCCTGGAGCTTTCTCCAAGATAGATCATACAATAGGCCATGAAATTAGCCTCAATAAATTTTTAAAAATTGAAATTATATCAAGCACTCTCTCAGACCACAATGGAATAAAACTGGAAATAAACTCCAAAAGGAACCCTCAAAACCATGCAAATACATGGAAATTAAATAACCAACTCTTGAATGAGCATTGGGTTAAAAATAAAATCCAGATGGAAATTAAACTGAATGACAATAATAACACAACTTATCAAAACCTCTGAGATACAGCCAAGGCAGTGCTAAGGGGAAAGTTCATAGCCCTAAATGCCTACATGAAAAAGTGTGAAACAGCACAGACAATCTAAGGTCATGCCTCAAGGAAGCAGAGAAACAACAAACCCAATCCAAACCCAGCAGAAGAAAGAACACAATCAAGATCAGAGCAGAACTAAACAAACTTGAAACAAACAAACAGAAAAAAACAGTACAAAAGATAAATGAAACAAAAAACTGTTTTTTAAGGGATAAATAAGATTGATAACATGAGGAGAAATGCCAGATATAGGTGATGAGGAAGAAAGCAGCAAACCGCATTGCCATGTATGTACCTATGCAACAATCTTGCATGTTCTTCACATGTACCCCAAAACCTAAAACACAATAAAATATATATATAATACAAATTTAAAAATAAAAAATATATAAAATTAAAAAAAAATTAAAAAGATGGATAAACCATAAGCAAGATTAACCAAGAAAGAAGAGAGAAAATTCAAATTACTGAGAAATGAAAAAGGAGATATTACAACTGACACCACTGAAATATGAAAGATCATTCAAGGCTACTATGAACACCTTCATGCACATAAACTGGAAAACCTAGAAGAGATGGACAAATTCCTGGAAAAATACAACCCTTCTAGCTTAAATCAAGAAAAAGGAATACCCTGGACAGACCAATAAGAAGCAGCAAGATTGAAATGGTAATTAAAAAATTACTAAGAAAAAATCCAGGACCAGATGGATTCACGGCAGAATTCTACCAGACATTCAAAGAAGAATTGGTACCATCTTTTTGACATTATTCCACAAGACAGAGTAAGAAGAAACTCTCCCTAATTTATTCCATGAAGCCAGCATCACCCTACTACCCAAACCAGGAGATGACACAAACAAAAAAGAAAACTACAGACTGATATCCTTGATGAACATAGATGCTAAAATTCTGAACAGAATACTAGCTAACTGAATCCAACAACATATCAAAATGATAATCCACCATGATTGAGTGGGTTTCATACCAGGGATGCAGGGATGGTTTAACATGCACAAGTCAATAAAGGTGATTCACCAGCACATCAACAGAATTAAAAACAAAAATCACATGATCATCTCAATAGATACAGAAGAAGCAGTCAACGAAATCCACCATCCATTTATGATTAAAACCCTCAGCAAAATCAGCATACAAGGTACATACATTAATATAATAAAAGCTACCTATGACAAACTTAAAGCAAATGTAATACTGAATGGGGAAAAGTTGAAAGCATTTCCCCTGAGAACGGGAATAAGACAAGGATGTCCACTCTCACCTCCGCTTCAACACAGTACGGGAAGTCTTAGCCAAAGCAATCTGACAAAAGAAAGAGGTAAGAGACATTCAAATCAGTAAAGAGAAAGTCAGACTATCTCTGTTTGCTGACAATATGACTGTTTATCTTGAAAAGCCTAAGGAGTCCTCCAGAAAGCTCCCACCACTGATAAAAGAATTCAGCAAAGTCTCTGGATATGATATTAATGCTCACAAATCAGTAGTTTTTCTATATACCAACAGTGACCAAGTGAAGAATCAAATTAAGAACTTAAAAAAATAAAACAAAACACTTAGGAATCTACCTAACAAAGGCGTCAAAAGATCTTTACAGGGAGAACTGCATAACACTACTAAAAGGAATCACAGATGACATAAACAAATGGAAACACATCCCACACTCATGGATAGGTAGAGTCAATATTGTGAAAGTGACCGTACTGCCAAAAGCAATCTGTAAATTCAACACAATCCCCATCAAAATACCACCATCATTCTTCACAGAGTTGGAAAAATCAATTCTAAAATTTATATGGAACCAAAGAGAGCCTGCATAGCCAAAGCAAGACTAAGCAAAAAGAACAAACCTGGAGGCATCACACTACCTGATTTCAAACTATACTATAAGGCCATAGTCACCTAACAGTGAGGTATGGGTATAAAAATAGTCACATAGGCCAATGGAACAGAATAGAGTACCCAGAAATAAGCCCAAAGACTTACAGATCTTTGACAAAGCAAACAAAAATGTAAAGTGGGAAAAGGATATCCTTTTCAACAAATGGTGCTGGGATATTTGGCTGGCCACCTGTAGAAGAATGGAATTGCATCCTCATCTCTCACCTTACACAAAATCAACTCAAGATGGATTAAAGACTTAAACCTAAGACCTGAAACTATACAAATTCTAGAAGATAGCATTGGAAAAACCCTTCTACACCTCGGCGTAGGCAAAGATTTCATGACCAAAAACTCCCAAAGCATTTGCAATAAAAACAAAGATAAATAGCTTGGACCTCATTAAACTAAAGAGTTTTTCATGGCAAAAGAAACAGACAGCAGAGTAAACAGACAACCCATAAAGTGGGAGAAAATCTTCATAATCTATACATCTGACAGAGGGACAGTATTCAGAATCTACAATGAACTCAAACAAATCAGTAAGAAACATCAAAAAGTGGGCTGAGGACATGATTAGACAATTCTCAAAAGAAGATATACAAATGGCCAAAACCATCTGAAAAAATGCTCAACATCACTAATGATCAGGGAAATGCAAATCAAAACCACAATGCAATACCACCTTACTCCTGCAAGAATGGGCCATAATTTTTAAAAAAATCAAAAAAGAGTAGATATTGGCATGGATGTGGTGATCAGGGAACACTTCTGCACTGCTGCTGGGAATGTAAACTAGCACAGCCACTATGGAAAACAGTGTGAAGATTCCTTCAAGAACTAAAAGTAGAACTACCATTTGGTCCAGCAATCCCACCACTGTGTATCTACCCAGAGGAGAAGAAATCATTATTAAAAAATGATACTTGCACACACATGTTTATAATTCATAATAACAAAATTGTGGAATCAACTCTAATGCCCATCAATCAACAAATGGATAAAGAAACTTTGGACATACATAGGATGGAATACTACTCAGCCATAAAAAGGAATGAATTGGGCTGGGCATGGTGGCTCAAGCCTGTGATCACAGCACTTTGGGAGGCTGAGGCGGGTGGATCACAAGGTCAAGAGATCGAGACCATCTTGGTCAACATGGTGAAACCCCGTCTCTACTAAAAACACAAAAATTAGCTGGGCATGGTGGTGCGTGCCTGTAATCCCAGCTACTCAGGAGGCTGAGGCAGGAGAATTGCCTGAGCCCAGGAGGCGGAGGTTGCAGTGAGCCGAGATCGCGCCATTGCACTCCAGTCTAGGTAACAAGAGCAAAATTCCGTCTGAAAAAAAAAGGAATGAATTAACAGCAGTTGCAATGACCTGTATGAGATTAGAGACTATTTTTCTAAGTGAAGTAACTCAGGAATGGAAAATCAAACATTGTATGTTCTCATTGATATGTGGGAGCTAAGCTTTGAGGACACAAATGCATAAATTGATACAATGGACTTTGAGGACTTGGAATAATGAGTGGGAGGTAGGCAACAGATAAAAGACAACAAATACCATGCAGTATGCATTGCTTGGGTGATGGGTGCACCAGGGCCTCACAAGTCTCCACTAAAGAACTTACTCATGCAACCAAGTACCCCAATAACTTATGGAAAAATAAAATAAAATAAAGTAAAATCTTGTAGTGGTTACTCTCGAGGTTCCATGATGCAATTATACCTACTTAAAGTTCACCTTCAAATACCACTACATAGCTTCACATGAAATGCAGGTATACTATAACAGAATGTTTATTACCAATTTCTAGTACTTATCCATTGTTCTACAATTACAACATAAAATGTAAAATAGGTCAATTATGATTAAGAAAAATAAAATATTTTATCTTCATTTATTAATTCTGTGCCATCCTTTTTCTATTACGTAGATCTAGGTTTTGATCTACATAATTTTTCATCTGCCTGAACAAGTTACTTCAACATTTCTTTCAAAGATCTGTTGGCAATGATTTCCCTTGCTTTTTTTCTAATATCAGAGAATATCTGATATGGTTTGACTGTGTCCCCACCCAAATCTCATCTTGAATTGTAGTTCCAATTATCCCCACATGTCATTGAAGGGACACAGTGGGAGTAATTGAACTATGACTGTGTTTTTTTCCTGTGCTGTTCTTGTGATAGTGAATAAGTCTCATGAGATCTAATGATTTTGTAAAGGGCAGTTCCCCTGCCCATGCTGTCATGACTGCACCTCGTAAGATGTGCCTTTGTTCCTCCTTTGCCTTTCACCATGATTGTGAGGCATCCATAGACGTGTGGAACTGAGTCCACTGAATTTTTTTCTTTATAAATTACCCAGTATCAGGTATTTCTTCATAGCACCATGAAATGGACTAATACAGTAAATTGGTATGGACAGTGGGCCACTGCTATTAAGATAACTGAAAATATGGAAGCGGCTTAAGAATTAGGTAACAGGCAGAGGTTGGAACAGTTTAGAGGGCTTAGAAGAATACAGGAACATGTGGGAACGTTTGAAACCTCCTAGAGACTTGGAGAGCTCAGAAGACAGGAAGATTTGGGAAAGTGTGTAACTTCCTAGAGACTTGCTGAATGGCTTTCACCAAAATGCTGGTAGTAACATGGACAATAAAGTCCAGGCTGAATTGGTCTCAGATGGAGGTGAGGAACTTGTTGGGAACTGGAGTAAAGGTCATTCTTCTTATGCAAAGATACTGTCGGCATTTTGCCCCTGGCCTAGAGATCTGTGGAACCACAAATTTGAGAGAGATAATTTAGGGTATCTAGTGAAATAAATTTCTAAATGTCAAAGTTTTCAAGAGGAGGCAGAGCATAAAAGTTTGAAACATTTGCAACCTGACATGTGGTATAAAAGAAAGAAACATTTTCTAGGAAGAAATTCAAGCCTGCTGAAGAAATTTGCATAAGTAATGAGGAGCCGAATGTTAATCACCAAGACAAGCAGGGGGAATGTCTCCAGTCCTCCATGGAAGCCCTTCCTATCTCCTATCACAGGCCTAAGAGGGAAAAATGGTTTTGTGGGCCAAGGCCAGGACCCTCCTGCTGTGTGCAGCCTAGGAACTTTGTGCCTTGCATCCCAGCCACTCTAGCCATGGCTAAAAGGGGCCAAGGTAGAGGGATGGCTGTGGCTTTGCAAGCCCAAAGCATTAGAGTAATCCATGTGGTGTTGAACCTGCAGGTGCACAGAAGTCAAGAGTTGAGGTTAGGGAACCTCTGCCTTGATTTCAGAGGATGTATGGAAATGCCTGGATGTCCAGGCAGATGTTTGCTGCAAGGTCAGGGCCCTGATGGAGAACCTCTGCTAGGTCAGTGCAGAGGGGCAATATCAGGTGGGTGCCCCTACACAGAGTTCCCACTGGGGCACTGCTTAGTGGAACTGTGAGAAAAGGGCCACCATCCTACAGACCCCAGAAAGGTAGGTCCACCAACCAGCTTGCACGGTGTACCTGGAAAAGTCACACTCAACACCAGCCCATCAAAGCAGCCAGGAAGGGGGCTGTACCCTGCAAAGCCACAGGGGCGCACCTGCGTAAGACCATGGATACCCACCTCTTGCATCAGCATGACCTAGATGTGTGATATGAAGTCAAAAGAGCTCATTTGGAACCTTAATGACTGCCCTATAGGATTTTGGGCTTGCATGGAGCCTGTAGCCCCTTTGTTTTAGTCAGTTTCTCCCATTTGGAACAGGGGTATTTACCCAATGACTGTACCTTCCTTGTATCTAGGAATTAACTAACTTGCTTTTGATTTTACACACTCATAGGCAAAAGGAACTTGCCTTGTCTCAGATGAAACTTTGGTTTGCAGACTTTTGAGTTAATGCTAAAATCAGTTAAGACTTTGGAGGCCTGTTGGGAAGGCATGATTCATTTTGAAATGTGAGGACATAAGATTTGGGAGGGGCCAGAGAGGAATATATGTGGTTTGGCTCTGTATCTTCACCCAAATCTCATCTTGAATTGTAACTTGCATAATCCCCATGTGTCATGGGAGGGATGTGGTGGGAGGTAATTGAATCATGGGAGCAGGTTTTCCTGTGCTGTTCTGATGACAGTGAATAAGTCCCACGATATATGATGGTTGTATAAAGTGCAGCTCCCCTGCACAGACTATTTGCCTGCTGCCATGTAAGACGTGTCTTTGCTCCTTCTTCACCTTCTCCTATGATTGTGAAGCCTCTCTAGACATATGGAACTGTGAGTCCATTAAACTCTCTTTTTTTGTAAATAACCCAGTCTCAGGTATTTTTACATAGCAGCATGAAAATTGACTAATACAATGTCTTCATTTCTCCCTTTTCTGGCTATGTAATTGTCATTTGGTGTTTGCTTTTTTTAAAATTTATACTTCAAATATTTCACTCCTCTATTTTCTGGTGTGCATACTTTTGGATAAGAAGTCCACTACAATTCTTATCCTTGCTCCCACCTCACCAAACATGGATTTTTTTTGCAAAACTGCTTTTTTGCTTTTAGTTTTCTACAGTTTAAATATATGCCTAAGGTATAAAGATTTTAATATTTATACTGCTTGGTGTTCTCTGAGCATCCTAGTTGTGTGGTTTTGTGTCTGTCATTAGTTATGGAACACTCTTGGCCACGTTGCTTCAAATATTTCTTCTGGTCTGTATTCTTTTTCTAATCTTCCACTTATGTGTATGTGACACATTTAAAAATTGTCCCACAGTTCTTGGTTCTTTTTCTTTTTGAATTTCCATTCTTTTTTTCTCTTTGCATTTTAGTTTGTAAAGCTTCTACTTATCTTCAAAGCTTCCAATTTCACTATTTCTTTCTTCAGCCAAGCCTAGTCTAGTATTGAGCCCATCCATCAGAAATATTCTTCATTTCTGCTAAAGTACATTTGTTTTCTAATAAAGTAATCCCTGCTTATCTTCAGTTTCACTGGCTATGACTTCAGTTACTCCCAGTCAATTGAGATCCGGAAAATCTCCATGGCTCAGCATAAAGCAAAGGTCTAGGGACACCCCAAGCAGATGATGATTCACCTTCTAATGTATCCCCAGAAGGCCAATAGCAGGCTAATGCCATGTCACGGTGCCTACATCATTCACCTCACTTTTTCTCATTACATAGGAATTTTACCATCACACATCATCATCCATAAGAAGTGTCAGTAGGGTACAATATGTTGAGAGAGATAATGCATGTGTATGTGAGCTAGAGACCATATTCACGTAATTTTTATTAGAGTATAATTATTAAAATTATTCTATTTTATTATTAATTATCATTGTTAATCTATTACCGTGCCTAATTTATAAGTTAAACTTTATTACAGGTATGTATGTATATGAAAAGACATAGTATATATATATAGGGTTCGATGCTATCTGCGGTTTCAGGCATTCACAGGGAGTCTTGAGAAGGTATCTCCAGAGAATAAGGGTATTAAATACAATTTATTGGCCATTGGTTTGAACTGAGCATCTGCACTAGGCCCAACGGGCCAAACCAGAATGGAGTTATTCATACTAATGTCATCAAGCAAAAGCAAAGTTGTTTTTGTTATCGTCCCAGAAATCCTCAGCAGCAGACCCCCAGATAAGCTGTTTTAGCTTCTTCAGTAAGGGAGTTCCCTCTGTTATAACCTTTATAAAGAATGTAACTTTGAAATGACCAATTTGCTTTTCGTTCTGCTTACTTCAGCAATTCTCTGTCTTTAAAACAAAACAGTGAGCTCTGCCCAGCTCACTGGAATACACGTTGTATTTTTAGAAATGAGATGTCTGATTCTAGAATTGCAAATGAAAGCCAATTAAAATCTGTAACTACATTTGTTATAATTTTGTCTTTTCACACAGGGGGGAATATTATATTTCTTTTGCATTTTTTCTTGTAGTTTCTATCTACTTACATTACCCATTTGTTCTTGCATGGGGTCTACATCCTTAAAATAGTAATCAGGATTTTAAATTTCCTACCCTATAATTCCAATATCTGTGTCATGTATGACTCTGGTTCTAATGATTGTCTGTTCAGACTTTGTTTTCTCTTGGTTTTTGTCATGTCTTGTAACTTGTTTTGAAGACTGAATATATCGTATAATTTCATGGTACCTGAGGTAAATAGACCTAGTGTGAGCATTTTTGTCACCTGGCTAAGAGTTATACTGTGTTTAATTTTCTGTAGCTGTTGGTACCAGTGGATTCAAATTTCTCTGGAGTTACTGTTTTTTTGTCTCTTCTCTATGGATTTGGAGCATCCCTAAAAACTCCTTTTTAGAGAGCATATGTGTCTTAAAACTTTTTCTATTATCATCTACTGTTTTTGTATTGGAACCCTACTCATATAGTAATAAATTGTGGGAGACAAATTCTTTAATCTTCTCAATGTATCTCAGTCTTTTAGTCTATGTCCTTGGGCTGTGGCCTTCATAACAGTTTCTTCAACCTGCCTCCCTCATTAGGTGAGACAGGGAGAGGAGAGGGGGCTGGAGTCAGAGAAATGTCCTGCCCACTGCTGGGATAAGGCTCTGGAAAAAATATTTTTCCTGGCCAGTAGGTTTTTGTTATGAAAAATCTTCTGTAATGATTACCCTTTCCTTCTCCCTGCCCAAGAAAGAAGGGTGCAGTCTTGGGTCTTTACCATGAGAACCAGGTCATATTCCTGGAGTTAAAGAATACAAGAATGAGCCAGGTGTGGTGGCTCACACATGTAATCCCAGCACTTTGAGAGGGTGAGCCGGGCAGATCACCTGAGGTCAGGAGGTTGAGACCAGCCTGGCCAACATGGTGAAACCTGTCTCTAATAAAAATACAAAAAAGTTAGCTAGGCATGGTGGCAGACACCTTTAATCCTAGCTTCTTGGGAGACTGAGGCAGGAGAATAACAGGAGAGAAACCAGGAGGCAGAGATTGCAGTGAGCTGAGATTGTGCCTTTGCACTCCAGCCTGGGCAACAAGAGTGAAACTCTGCCCCCAGCCCCCTAAAAAAGAATACAAGAATGTTGGAGTGGAGGAGTCCTAAGATTTCAGCCTGTAAGACACTTTTCAAAAGAAGACATATATGAGGTCAAGAAATATATGAAAAAATACTCATCACCTCTGATCATTAGAGAAATGCAAATCAAAACCACACTGATATAACATTGCATGCCAGTTAGAATGATCATTTAAAAATCTGGAGAAAACAGATGCTGGAGAGGATGTGTATCTTCACCAGGGAGAAGATAACAATTCCTTTGGCTACTCTACTTTTATTTGTTTCTTTGTAAAGGCATATTCTCATCTGTGATCTGCAGAGTTGACATTTCCCTTATTTTTGAAATGCTTTTTTTTTTGGCTTCCTGGCTAATAATTTTTTCATGTATTCTAGGCAAACATCCTGATTGTCAGCATGCTTCTTATTCAAAAGAAAGAAAATGGAAACTCTTTTACGCTGTTGGTGGGAGTGTAAGTTAATGTGGAAGACAGTGTGACAATTCCTCAAGGATCTTGAAATAGAAATTTCATTTGACCCAGTAATCCCATTACTGGGTATATACCCAAAGAATTACAAATCCTTCTATTATAAAGACAAATGTACATGTATGTTCATTGCGGCACTGTTTACAATAGCAAAGACCTAGAACCAACCCAAATGTCCATTGATGATAGACAGGACAAGGAAAATGTGGCACATATACACCATGGAATACTATGTAGCTATAAAAAAGATGGGTTTGTATCCTTTGTAGGGACATGGATGAATCTGGAAACCATCATTCTCAGCAAACTGACATAAGAACAGAAAATCAAACACCACATGTTCTCACTCATAGGCAGGCGTTGAACAGTGAGAACACATGGACACAGGGAGGGGAGCATCACACACTGGGATCTTATTGAGGGGGGCTAGGGAGGGACAGCAGAGGGTGAAGATGTTGGGGAGGCATAATATGGGGAGAAATGCCAGATATAGGTGACAGGGGGATGAAGGCAGCAAACCACATTGTATGTACCTATGCAACAATCCTACATGATCTGTACATGTACCCCAGATCCTAAAGTACAATAATAATAATACAAAGAAACACATTCATGTTAGTTGACATTTAATCTCTAGCAATTTGTCAAAATTACCATTTAAGTGTTCCTACTAGTCTACGGCTCCAGTGAATCCTGTTCAGGTAAACAGATCTTGGTTCCTACATCTTTTGGATGCAGCAGGCTTTCTGGATTCAGGGTGGTAGTTTGCCATGAAATGTAAGTAAGTTCTCTAATGGATCCAAACAAGATCATTGACTTTTATTTTGTCCAAGTTTTTCTTGCTGTTTGAAAGAGAGTAACATTTTCTAAACTGCACACTTCAAGTTTAAATCAGAAATCTTTTCTTTGATTTTTAACCTGCCTGGTTACTTTTGATACCTTCTTTACCTCGATTATTTATTCATCCAATTTTTAATTTCTTTAAACATTTTATACACAGTTATTTTATAACTGAATATTTAGATAATTCAGTGTCTAAGTACATTGTGTGCCATTGTTCATGTCAGTACTGATGTTAAAGTTGCTTCTTTCTGGAGGAAATCTGAGTTTTGATTCTCCTGGGTTTCATTAGGCATCACAAATCTGCAGCTGCTCCCAGTGAATAATATTGACTTGAGGTTTTTTCCTGATCTAAAGGAAACTAAATATTCTATCACCTGAACCATATGAAGACAGGCTGTCATTGCTTATGTTTGGGAAAGACTTATATTTTCATTTTCTGTTTAGAGCAAAATCACACATTTTGTTTATGATTTTATTTTATTTTAGGCTTCACTTGCACTGAGATTATAGCCACTGCAAGGAGCCCCTTTCAGGTTCAGCTATTGACTTAGGCTGTATGTCTCTGTAGATCTACATTCCCAGGACTCCTTTTTTTCCCAGTGTACCTTTGGTGTTTGAGTTTAGTGTATATTCTTGTTTTTGATCTTAGTTTATTTTGATGAATCCTTTAGGGATTTCTCTCAGTTTTCTGTTAGTTCACCAGTACATTTTCAATGTTTAACTTTATTTTGGTAAAAATCTTTACATTTTCCAGGAGATTTTCTTAGTGTTTCATCTATGACCCTATGAAAACTGAGTTCCTCGTTCATTCGTTGACTCTAATTGCATTCTCTCTTCAGAATTGCAATAAAAATGTCTTCCCAAGGTCACCAGAGAGAAGATAACAATTCCTTTGGCTACTCTACTTTTATTTGTTTCTTTTTAAAGGCATATTCTCATCTGTGATCTGCAGAGTTGACATTTCCCCTATTTTTGAAATGCTTTTTTTTTTTTGGCTGCCTGGCTAATAATTTTTTCATGTATTCTAGGCAAACATCCTGATTGTCAGCATGCTTCTTATTCAAAAAAAAAGAAAACGTAAAAAAAAAAGGAAGGAAAGGAAGGAGAAATAGAAAGGGAGAAAGAGAAAAAAATAAGGAAAAAAGGAAGAAAGAAGAAAGGAAAGAGGAGAAATAGAGAAAAAGAAATAGATAAGGAAGGAAAGGAAGGAGGAAGGAGGAAGGAAGGAGGAAGGAAGGAAGGAAGGAAGGAAGGAAGGAAGGAAGGAAGGAAGGAAGGAAGGAAAAAATACTGTAAAATTAGAAACTTATCCAATTTTGGCCATATCTAAAGCCATTATCAATGATTCCTTCTTTATAAAATACTACATGTCTTCTATATTCTATACTATTTCATTTCTCTCAACTTGCATTGCATATTTTGACAGTACCATGCAGTTTCAAAATAAATTTTTGTTCAATTTGTTCATATGTGTTATTCCTGAACCAAACATATATTAAAGACCCTGAAAGAGGGCATATTAGTTCATTCTCACCCTGCTAATACAGACATAAATGAGACTGAGTAATTTATTTATTTATTTATTTTCAAATTCAAATGGTACATTTATATACATTTAAAAACCTGGACCTTATTATAACCCTCAAAATGCAAATTAAAACATCTATTAGGTGACCTTTTTTTAAATTATTATGGCACGATCTCGGCTATCCACAACCTCCGCCTCCCTTTATTTATTTATTTATTTATTTATTTTTATTTTTATTTATTTATTTTTTTTTTTATTGCATTATAGGTTTTGGGGTACACGTACAGAACATGTAAGATAGTTGCATAGGTACACATGTGGCAGTGTGTTTTGCTGCCTTCTGCCCCTTCACTGACATTTGTCATTTCTGCCCATGCTATCCCTCCCCCGCTCCCCCCGTCCCTCCCCTATTTCCCCCAGTAGACCTCAGTGTGTAGTACTCCCTTCCCTGTGTCCATGTGTTCTCATTTTTCATCACCTGCCTATAAGTGAGAATATATGGTGTTTCATTTTCTGTTCTTGTGTCAATTTGCTGAGAATGATGTTCTCCAGATTCATCCATGTCCCTACAAAGGACATGAACTCATCATTTTTGATTGCTGCATAATATTCCATGGTGTATATGTGCCACATTTTCCCTGTCCAGTCTATCATCGATGGGCATTTGGGTTGGTTCCAGGTCTTTGCTATTGTAAACAGTGCTGCAATGAACATTCGTGTGCATGTGTCCTTATAGTAGAACGATTTATAGTCCTTTGGATATATACCCAGTAATGGGATTGCTGGGT
>JAPYYA010002732.1:0-13645 GCA_028533165.1 Leontopithecus rosalia
TCTTCGTCACATTCTGGTACACCTATCAAACGTAGATTAGGTCTCTTCACATAGTCCCACATTTCTTGGAGACTTTGTTCGTTCCTTTTTGCACTTTTTTCTCTAATCTTGGCTTCTTGTTTTATTTCATTGAGTTGATATTTGACTTCTGATATCCTTTCTTCTGCTTGGTCAATTCGGCTGTTGAAAATTGTGCATGCTTCGCGAAGTTCTCTTGTTGTGTTTTTCAGCTCCTTCAATGCATTCATATTCCTCTCTAAGTTGTCCCTTCTTGTTATCATTTCCTCAAATCTTTTTTCAAGGTTCCTAGTTTCTTTGCACTGATTTACAACATGTTCTTTTAGCTCACAGAAGTTTCTCATTAGCCACCTTCTGAAGTCTGATTCTGTCATTTCATCACTCTCTTTCTCCGTACAGCTTTGTTCCCTTGCTGGTGAGGAGTTTTGGTCCTTTGTAGGTGGTGAGGTCTTCTGGTTTCAGGTGTTTTCCTCCTTTTTGCACTGGTTTCTTCCCATCTTTGTGGGTGTATCCACCTGTCGTCTGAGTAGTTGCTGATTTTTTGATTGGGTCTCTGAGTAGAGACCCAGATTGTTGATGATGAAGTATTTCTGTTTCTTAGATTTCCTTCTAACAGTCTAGCCCCTCTGCTGTAAGATTGCTGAGGTGTACTCCGGGCCCTGCTTGCCTGGGGTACACCTGTAGCATCTGCGAAACAGTGAGGTCCACCCTTTTGCTGTGGGCTCCGTCCTACTGTTTTGGGCTCCGCCCTACTGAGGTAGGCTCCGCCCTGCTAACGTGGGCTCTGCCCTGTTGGCGGAGTATCTCTGTTATGGCGGGTTGCCTCGGCAATGGCTGGCAGCATCAGCAATGGACGAGTACCTCAGTAGGGGCAGAAGCTCTCGGTAATGGCGCACGCCCCTCCCCCACCAAGCTGCACAGCCCTGGGTTCAGCTGTGTCTGCAGTGAAACTCTCAACCCTGAGCGTTTTGAATCGCTGTTTTGTTTGTCCCTGTGGGGGTGGGACCCATTGAGCCTGATCACTTGGCTCCCTACCTCCGAGTCATTTTGCTTTTTTTTTTTAAGTTGTAGGGTTGACTCTCTCCCAGGTGTTTCAGTCGCTGGCTGAAAGGGCACCAGGATATGTGTGATTTCCCATGCAGCGACCCGCTGTGCTGGCTCACAGTTCACCTCCCAGAAATCTCCTAGTCTGGCTCACTGTTCAAATCCCGTTTAATCAGATGAATATGCTAATCTGCCCTCCCAAATCTCAAATTGCTGGTTTAACAGGGTGCCCAGACCCGTGTGTTTTGTGTGGCGTCCCGCTGTGCTGCAGCACCGGCCATTTGGCCGCACTAGCGGAGACTGCTGCGCTGGCGTCCTGTGTCTGTCCTACACCTGGAATATTCCCCGTTCTGTGGGCTACAAAGATCCGTCTGGAAATGCGGCATGAACTCACCCTCTGCGTCTTGATTGAGAGCTGCAATCCGGAGTTGCTTCTATAGCGCCATCTTCCCCCATCCCCAGTTTTGATCTTTCAAGAAAAGCAAGGACATTTTTAATTTTTTAATGGTTAGACTTTTATATAGAAATATAATGAATTTTGTTAAATTAGTGACTAACATTTCAGCTAAGACTTTACTAAGAACTATGGAGAACACTAGATATAATCATTTTCTTCAAGATTATAGTCTAGTTAGGGTGACTAAGTATAACATTTTGTGACATGTTCAATTAATAATAGAAAAGAATTTACAAGGCTATACTGCATACAAATAACAACAAATGCCTGGCTAAGTTGCAAAGACACACTTCGGGGAAATATTTTGCACTATTTTAGTACAAATAAGTAAGCTATTTTGGATGAGTAATTTTTCTCACTGCATTAAACAGATGTGTTTAAATCATGCATTTAATTAAAATGGAAAGGAAATGGGTAGTCATATTTTCCTAAACTATAGGCATAATTTGGTTTCAAATATTTTTCTCTTAGGTTATAAAAGCTCTTAATTAAGTACAAGTGAATTAAATGTAAAGCAGCACAGAAGGGTTTCATGCAAATTTTAGAAACATGTTAGTCATCTTTCCAAGGTCAGACTGTGCAATAAAGAAATGCTTTTTGTCTTGTATTACAGTCATATTTATTTTAGACACTTTTTTTACATAACCACCACATGTCTCATGAATCTTAGTTTGCAATTTTGAGTTAATTGATTTAAAATGAAAAGAAATAAACAATTTTAGAGCCAGCTGGATGATTCCATTACTGTCATTCTACTGCTACCATTTCTGTGTGCTTTTAGGAATAAAAAATTAAAAGCTTTTATGTAAATTAAAACCTAAAACATAAATTTCCAATTGTTTTGATTCCACTATCTATAGAAAAGCAAAATCTTGAAAGAGTGTTTTTTAAAATCAACAAAAAATGGTGATTACATGTTCCTTACAGGGACATGGATGAAGCTGGAAACCATCATTCTCAGCAAACTGACACAAGAACAGAAAACCAAACACTGCATGCTCTCACTCTCAAGGAGTGCCAGGGGAAGGATAGCAGGGGGTTGGGGGATTGGGAGGGATAACATTAGGAGAAATACCTAATGTAGGTGACAGGGGGATGGATGCAGCAAACCATCATGGCATGTGTATACCTACATAACAATCCTGCATAATCTGCACATGTAGCCCAAAACTTAAAGTATAATAAAAAAAGAAAAAAAAATACATTCACTTTTCTCTTGTAACTTCTTTACATGTTCTTTTATAGTACCTATATATTTTTTAAACTCTTAAGACTCTCATCAATGTAGTTATAATTTATTAATGTGAGTAATATTTATTAGTTATTACAATTACATGACAGCATGGAAATCTTTATGGTTCAATAGACACAGATTTAATTGGAGAAGGAGATTTTGAATCTTGCTTTGAGTAATAATGTCACTACACGTGAATTATTTAAACTTTCTGTTACTGTTATTTTTGTCATCATCATTATCATCTCAAAAGAATATGAACAATCTTAAATTCATATTTAGCCAGGATGAGGGGAAAAATCAAAAGTAATATGTAGAAATTAGTAAACTTCTATTCCAAACTCAGTTGGAATTTTCTATAAAGACGTTTCTACTTCATCATTTTTTCAACAAGAAACTCAGTTATTGCACAAGTTGTTCAATTCAAAATCAAACAGCCAAATTTTCATTTAATTTTCTGAGATATATATAAACTGTATAGCTCTTATATTTCCTGGGTAGACAGCTCACAATACCGAAAAATGTGACAATTTTGCTAATTCCAAATTTTGTCGTTCACAAGCTAGATTTTCTTTATAAAGATGAGTTGAGAAAAGTTAATTTCTAAATTTTCTTTTGGCTCTAATTCTGTGTTTTAATTGCTACTGTAAGATGAATTTTATTTATATTATTAAATAACATATTATACACAATATATAATAGAAATATAATTTTCTTAGTAAAATACTAGAACAAATGAATAGTAAGACATAATTTATATGAATCAAGAAACAACATACATGGAAATATTGAAGGACACTACTTCAGATTGCATCAAAGACAACCAGAAAAGTTTTTAGAATCAAAGAAAAGGGATTGCATTAGTATTTCAACAGATGTTGTTTTTATGTTTCAAAAGTATAATTAAAAGAAAAAATATTAGTGAATAAAAATTATTGAAGAAAAAATAATATGAGGTTAAAATTGAAAATCAGATACATGAAAGCAAATTTCAAGAGAAAGCCTCATTGAAAATAAAACATAAAAAGTCAAGAAAAGCATCTTCTTTCTATTTAAAATGTGCCTTTTTTGCATAACCCAAAGTTCAAGTTTGTGTTTAGAAAAGGCTTCTGCAGCCCCTGACAACATCTATGTTAATGTATATATACATATGAGAATATGAAAAACTTCTGGAATTATTTAGGGAGAGTTCTAGAAGTAGACAGACTCAGAGTTTATCACCAAAACAATCTGAAGAAACCCCAAATAATTCCCATGTCTACTGAAGGAGAAAAAAAATGAGAAGTATTTATAAATAACTACCGTCTCTTTTCTATGCTACTACAAAGCCTCCTACATAGTCTTTGCCATGTGCATTTATCTTTTTTTTTAATTGTACTTTAAGTTCTGGGGTACATGTGCCGAACATGCAGGATTGTTGGAGAGGTACATACATGGCAAGGTGGTTTGCTGCCTCCATTCCCCCATCATCTATATCTCGCATTTCTCCCCATGTTATCTCTCCCCAACCTCCCCATCCCATGCTGTCCCTCCTCTAAACCACCCCAAACAGACCCCAGTGTGTGACGCTCCCCTCCCTGTGCTCATGTGTACTCATTGTTCAACATCCACATATGAGTGAGAACATGTGGTGTTTTTCTGTTCTTGTGTCACTTTGCTAAGAATGATGGTTTCTAGATTCATTCATGTTCCTACAAAGGACACAAACTCATCATTTTTTATGGCTGCATAGTATTCCATGGTGCATATGTGCTGCATTTTCCTTGTCTAGTCTATCTCGATGGGGATTTGGGTTGGTTCAAGGTCTTTGCTATTGTAAAGTGCTGCAATGAACATACACGTGCATGTGTCTTTATAATAGAACAATTGATAATCCTTTGGGTATATACCCAGTAATGGGATTGCTGGGTCAAATGGAATTTCTATTTCTAGGTCCTTGACGAATCGCCACACTGTCTTCCACAATGGTTGAACTAATTGACACTCCCACCAACAGTGTAAAAGTGTTTCTATTTCTCCACATCCTCTCCAGCATCTGTTGTCTCCAGATTTTTTAATGATTGCCATTCTAACTGGCATGAGATGGTATCTCAATGTGGTTATAATTTGCATTTCTTTAATGACCAGTGATGATGAGCATTTTTTCATAAGGCTGTTGGCCTCATATATGTCTTCTTTTGAATTACTTCACTTCTTTAAATTACTCATTAGTTTCCCCTAATGAAACAAAGGCCACCTTCTGTTCATGACATACAAGGCCTTGCATAATGTGGCTTTGTTTATATCTGTAAACTTACTATATCCCATTCTTTTCTTCATTCAATATATTTTAACCTGATTCTAAAATGCACCAACCTAATCCAGTCAATATTCTTTAACACCTGCTATTCCCTCTGAGGGTGTATTCTTTGAACCACTCACACTGTGAAAGATGCTCATCCTCTCTAGATCTGAGCTTAAATCCATCTTGTAAGGGATTTCTTTAAGTATCCTACTTTTAACTGAATCAGTTGGATTTACTTCATCATAGCCACCCATTCATGATTTGAAACAATAACCATTTTGTTGCTCATTTTTCTTTGTGAAAAATTTTGTCTGTACTAACAAAGGCAACTCTCCTGGCATCTGCTGGATCATTCATTCAGCCCCTGTTAACTGTACGTCATTGGCAGTTCACTTCTCTAGGGTAACTTCAATTAGGAAGACCAGTCTCTGGTCCATGCAGTTTCTCACATTCTAGAATGTTAAACCAATTTGTTCACATAGTCAAAAGGCAATGGGGAGAGAGAGATTAATGCTCAGAGCAGTTACATTATCACTTCTAACACAGTTCTTGGATCAGTACAAGTCACTACAAAGCCCAAAATCAAGGGAAGAAGATATAGACTGCAGTGCTTGATGAGAAAAGCTATAGTCACATTACAAAATGTTCAGAAACAGAAAGGATGGAGAATTGTGGCCATTTCTTCAGTTCTCTACACAGACTGTTATTGCTAAGAGAACGCCCTGTTTATCTGCTTTATACCACATATCAAATGTGTTTCACCAGTTTGATGTTTGCTGGATTATTGTTTATTACTCCCTTTAGACTATAAACAGAATAGAGACTTTATTTTTTTAACATAGTGTTACCATGGTCTGATATTATGCTTTACTCATGGTAGGCACTTAATGAATTTCTGAAATAAAAATTTTAAAACACAAAATAAGAAAACTGTAGGAAAAATTTTCCTTATAGTTTACAAACATGAAGATTCTTGTTAAGGCTTATATATCTGCCATCTACTCACAATCCCAATAGCTAGTAATAATATTAAAATGCATAACAGTAATTTATAAGTTATATCACAGAAACTGGACAAGAACCTTGCAAGCAATTCAACATTTCTGGGACTATGTTGATGATTTTGTTCACACCATCACTTGTCTGAAAAGCTAATAAGAGAACAGAAGAAAGGTGACCTGAGAGACAGCATGAGGTCTGTGACTTAGATATGGGTGCTTGGGTTATCTGGCAGGAATCTGTGGAAGACTAGCACATATAAGGTGATAGGAACTAAATAAGGAATTAATGCTAGTGCAGGATTGCCATAGAGTTCAATAAAATACAACCATGTTATGAATATAGATATTTTTATAAGGAATTTATCTCCATATAACTCCAGAATTTCAGTCTTCCCAAATACAGAAATATTCAAACTAGAATAGTTTTCAGATATTGATATTTAACAATGCTGTATGCAGTTGAGATTTTGTTAATTTAATTTTAAGAGGAACTAGGGTATTATAATGCACTAAAAATGAAATACTATGATAGTTTCTCCACAGTAGTTATTCCCTGAATAAGACAACAAACATTTATTTTAATACTGGTTATACTGACATATAGCCTGAAAATAGAATCATACAAAATTATTATGAGACTGAAGTAAAATAAAGCTGAGGGAAATTAATCTTATAAAAAGTAAAATAATCACTACAATACTAATATTGTATTTGCGAAGCACTGTGTACTCACAAAAACTTTTACACAGTTAAATATTTTCAGCCAATGAAGTTCAGGATTAAAGAGGTTAAACACCTTACATAAATATTGCCAGTGTTAGGTACAAATAAACATAAGACTCCTAACTTATGATCCAATGTCCCCTCCTACTTTGTGATGAAATAGTAAATGTATCAATAACTTTATAAATAAATAAATAAGAGCCATAACATTGGTTGACACAATGCTTAATAAATTGCATGATCCTTCAAAGTGTATTAGATTTCTACTTAAATAGTCAATATTCATTTTAAAATATACAAAGCAAGCTGTCTACCATTAAAAGTTAAAATATAATTTCAGGACAAATGCGTATTTTATAATGATGCAGATATGCTCAATTTATTTGTCCCAGTTACGTCAATTTTCCTTGTCTTCTCTAGATGTCTCTTTCTTCAATGTTTTCAGTTCAACTCACAGTTGTACAAGAAGAAAAATCAAATTTAATTTTAAAAACTAAAAACAATCTTTCATAATGAGAGAAAATTCTTTTTATGCCTCTTATAATTCTATTTTCAAAATAAACATGTAAATGTATTACAATAAAAAATAATAATGACAATAAAAACTCAGTTTATTTAATATTTTGGCATTGTCAAGATATTGCCACCATTTAATTCCATAACAGGAAACAAGACTGCCTCCTCTCTGCTGTATCCTGGCCAGCCTGGTCTACTGTTATCAACTGAATTGTATTCCCCCAAAATACGTACCTCTCTTTGTGAGGTACTAACATCAAGTACCTCACAAAGTGACTGTATTTAGAGATAGATAGTTAGAAAAGAGGCTTTAAAGTGCTCATATGGGTGGGCCTTAATCAATTCTGACCAGTGTCCTTCTAACTCAAGAGCAATACCAGGGATGTGTACACAGAATGACAAAGCTATGTAAAGACACAGCAAGAAGGGTATCTGAAAGCCAAGGATAGAAGCCTTAGGAGAAACCAAACCTGCTAACACCTTGATTGTGAACTTCGGTCTCCAGAATTAAGAGAAAATCAAATTTTGTTAAGTCACCCAGTCTGTGGTACATAGACCAAGCAAACTAATGTATATGCCTAACAGAAATACCTCTCAGACTAGGCAGAAGGAAAGTGGCCTCCATTACAGAAACAGCAATCATAATTGGCTATGTGTCTTAGGGCTGACAGAGTGTGTAAAGTGAGCAGCCTCTCCAGAATTCACTTCTCCATGGTACCTGTCTGTAATAACCAATAAAAGACTTTTCTGGGCCCGGCACGGTGGCTCAAGCCTGTAATCCCAGCACTTTGGGAGGGCCAAGGCGAGTGGATCACGATGTCAAGAGATCAACACCATCCTGGGCAATACGGTGAAACCCCGTCTCTACTAAAAATACAAAAAATTAGCTGGGCATGGTGGCGCGTGCCTGTAATCCCAGCTACTCAGGAGGCTGAGGCAGGAGAATTGCCTGAACCCAGGAGGCGTAGGTTGCGGTGAGCCGAGATGGCGCCATTGCACTCCAGCCTGGGTAACAAGAGCGAAACTCCGTCTCAAAAAAAAAAAAAAAAAAAAAAGAAAAGAAAAGAAAAGACTTTTCTATGCTGTTTTTACTCAGAATATTCTGTCTATATCATGACAGTTCATTAAAAAAGCAAAGCCTGAATCTGAATAGAGCCTCCTGTGCTACAATGTATGTACTTCTCCCTATTTTTTGTGTGTGTTCCTTGCCTTCTGCCCAGACTCTGTACAAAGCTGATTTCCTATTTTGTTTTCTCTGGCATGCACTATTTGGCAGTTGTCCAAAACCTTGGTTGTACTCATTAAATTTGATCACTGGCATATCAAAGGGACCATTAAAGGTGTAAGAGACTATGCAGAAACTTATCAGTTTTTCAATATACAATTCTATTATTGGGGACTGGCAGATATCCAGGTTAAAATTGATATTTTTGCCTACCTATAATATGCAGTGAAAGGCTAGAGTTTCTCATTGACACAGCATATACTCCTGGGGAATTTTAGAGGCCAAAAGTGAAAACTCAAGTCAGAGGTATAGCTTGGATATCAGGATAAATAAGGAATCGTTAAGCCATTCATATTGTTCTTAGATCTAAATAATTCTAGGCCAAAAAAATGGAGAGAACAACCAACAGATATCTTCTTCTTTTATTCTGAAATGCTTCTCTTTCATCCTAGAGGAGGCAGAGAGGTGGCAACACTGATGAAATGTTTTATTCTTTGATTCATATCTTGAGAGACCCCTTGGTATTTCAAGAGATATGTAGTATGCTTATTGTTGTCAAGACACGTACTTCCTATTATATACCCCAGGAAAAGAAAAATTAAGTTCAACTGGCAATTTGAAAGACACATTTTGAGTCTATTTCACAAACACTGCAACACATTTGCGTCCCTGATGTGCAGACAATTTTTATAAAATGCTACCTTTGTGAGTAAAAGAATATTTTTTCCGTGCAACTGTGGTAAGATTTCTGATCTGTATATAAACCAAGAGAACAATTAAAGGGGCCTGGGCTCTCCGTAATGATCACAGAACCAAAACAAGACTATTTTTGCCTTTACAGAATGCATTTCTTTATAGCTTTCGCAAATGACCTTAAACATACTAATTTACTTATGCCTTCCCTTTGTGCAAAATATTCAAATTCTCCAGTGGCCTGAGTTCTGAGTATTCCATGGGAATGTTAGTTGCAGTGTGTCTGAACTGAATTCCTTCTGTTGCCATTTCTCTAAACCTGCTTCTCTGCTTACATTCTCTCTCAGTGGATTCTACTCAGGTGTCAAAGCTGGGAGCTGCGAAGCCATCCTACCAGTATCCTTCTCCTTTTCCATGTCACTCACCATATTAAGTGGTGGATTCTTTTGCCACCTCATTATAAATTTGGATACTTCTGTCCTAAGTGAGCATCATCAGCATAATTGATCTCCACAATTATGAAGTCCTCCTTGCTACTTTTGCTCTATCATTCCCCACATTGTCTTCACTAGAGGCATTTATCTCCTCTTCAGATCTCTTCATATTAGTACTCACTGAAAAAATATTTGATACCTCCCTTTTGCCTATGTGTAAAATCCTTAATGTGGGCAATACTAATCTGTTCTAAACCATTTTCCTGATTGTCACTCAAGTAAAGATACTGGACCATCCAGCAGCTGATAGTATAGAGAGAAATTATCTTCACTAGTTCCTCATTTGTTTTACAAAAACCCTCAAATTTTTCTGATGTCAACAAATGAGTAAAATCTATTGGTTCAGAAAGAGATGAGATAATATAAGCCTTTAGATCAATTTAGCAATTTTAGATCAAAATTTAGCAACATTTCCCCTATGGTTAGTTTCTTGTATGGTCACATTAATTCCAATGCAGGACTTGAGTTACTACCCTTCAACATTTGTTAATTTCTATAACTTATAACTGTTGGAATTAGGTTGATTTGTACATTTTAATAGGACATTGAGAATATGTGTTACATCTGCCACACCTGCCTATAAGGATCTAAAAGTGCTAAGAATCCTGTTTCACTGTCCTAAACCCATTCATTCCACATCTTGTGATATGTACATATAGATTAAATAATAAAATCTTTCTCACTACTCAAAGGCTGTGGGTATACACTGGAAAAACATCTGGATGGATTATAAAGCATTACATGCCCTCAGAATCTGAATAATTTAGTCATACTCTCTTAATACTTTGCTAATGGATATTTTCTTGCATTTCTCTCAGGTAATAATCCATGGGTTTTATTTAGATACGGATATTAAGAATACTTCATATTAAGCAATCAAGAGGAAAGCTGATTTACCTAAACGTGTTGTTCTTAAGCTCAAACTATATTTTGGCGTTATTATTTTAAAATATATTAAAAATATACTAATTATTTACCCCTTAAACACACACACACATACAAACACACACACACACACACACACACACACACACATACACACAGAAACATATACATCACCAGTAAATATGTTATGCTCTTAATAATTTATTTCTGTGGAAATAGAATGTGAAAAATGGTATGGGAGAATCTAAGAAGAATCATGAACACCCTAAAAATAAGAAAATAAGACAAATAACTACTTATATAATATTGTAAATAAAAGGAGTCTCTGAAGAATCATAGAAGTTTGAGCAAAGAAAAGTTTTATAAAATGTTAATGCTCATGGATATTATTTACCTTCTGTATTCTAAGGATAATTATGGCATTGACTATGTTTTCTCCTTTTGCATCAATAATGCAGTTTTCTTCAATTCCATCATGCTTGGGCTTGAGGAAAACACAGGAGGAGATTTAGAGGGAAATGAGAACCAAGATTCATGGTTGACTTGGTTGGCTAAGGCTTATTTAAGATAGGTTTTCCAATAGTCTGGAGGAAAAGGGTCAGTAGGCAATTGAACAGAGTTTTATGTAACTGTATATTAAATAACTCAATGATTTGAAGTTTGATTAATCAGGGTAAATTTTGTTTATTCTGTGTTTTTAAACTTTTATTTTTCCATCATTCTTTCACTGCAGCTATCTGCCTTTCATTTCTTTGCCCCCTTCTCCTCTCTTCCATGCCTCCTCTACCCTCCTCCTGCTTTTTTCCTTCTCTATCTTCATCTCTTTCTCCTATTTTTCCTCCTCTTCTTTTTTCCTTTTGTTCTTACTGTTGTTCATGTTCTTATTGTTTCAGTCTCATTCTCCTTCGCCTCTTCCTATCCTGCTCCCGGTTCTTACTCCTCCTCTTCTTCCTCTTCCTCCTCCTCCTTCTCTCTTCTTTCTTCCTTTTCCTCCTCCTCCTTCCTCTCTCTCTCTCCTTATCTTTCTTTGTTCCTTCTATTTCCACCTGTTGTATATTTTGCAGGAGAATTAGACTAATAATACTCCACTTATTTGGGTGAGAATTTAATCTCCTTAATTAACTCTCAGAAAACATGACACTGCATTTAGCCATATAAGCTGTTTACTTCAAAGAATACTTTTCCTGTAGCCAGGTATAGTAGTCTGTACTTTTTTTAAAAAGCATGGTACTGGTACCAAAACAGAGATAGAGACCAATGGAACAGAACAGACGCCTCAGACATAACGCCATACATCTGCAACCATCTGAGCATTGACAAATGTGACAAAAAACAAGAAATGAGAAAAGGATTCCCTATTTAATAAATAGTGTTGGGAAAACTGGCTAGCCATGTGCAGAAAGCTGAAACTGGATCCCTTCTTTACATCTTATACAAAAATTAACTCAAGATGGATTAAATATTTAAATGTAGGACCTAACACCATAAAAACCCTAGAAGAAAACCTAGACAATGCCATTCAGGACATAGGCAAGGGCAAGGACTTCATGACTAAAGCACCAAAGCAATGACAACAAAAGCCAAAATCAACAAATGAGATCTAATTAAACTCCAGAGCTTCTGCACAGCAAAATAAACTATCATTACAGTGAACCAACAACCAACAGAATCAGAAAACTTTTTGCAATCTACCCATCTGACATAGGGATAATATCCAGAATCTACAAAGAATTTAAACAAATTTATAAGAAAAAAACAAAAAACCCAATCAAAAAGTGGGGAAGGACATGGACAGACACTTTTCAAAAGAAGACATTTAGGCAGCCAACAAACATATGAAAAAAAGCTCATGATCATTGGTCATTAGAGAAATGCAAATCAAAACCACATGGATATACCATCTCATGCCAGTTAGAATGGCAATCACTAAAAAATCTGGTGACAACAGATGCGGAGAGGATGTGGAGAAATAGAAACACTTTTACACTGTTGGTGGGAGTGTCAATTAGTTCAACCATTGTGCATGACAGTGTGGTGATTCCTCAAGGATCTAGAAATAGAAATATCATTTGCCCAGCAATCCCATTACTAGGTATACACCCAAAGGATTATAAATCATTTTAGTATAAGGAAACATGCACACGTGTGTTTATTGCAGCACTGTTTACAATAGCAAAGAGCTGGAACTGACCCAAATGTCCATCAATAATAGACTGTGAAAAGAAAATGTGGCACACATACACCATGAAATAAAATGCAGCCATAAAAGAGGAAGAGTTCATGTCCTTTGCAGGGACATGGACGAAGCCGGAAACCATCATTCTCAGCAAACTGATAAAAGAACAGATAACCAAACACCACATGTCCTCACTCATAAGTGGATGTTAAACAATGAGAACACATGGACACAGGGAGGGGAAAATCACATACTGGGGCCTGTTGGGGGTTGGGGAGCTAGGAGAGGGAGAGTATTAGGAGAAATACCTAATGTAGATGATGAGGTGATGGATGCAGCAAACCACCATGGCACGTGTATACCTATGTAACAATCCTGCAAGATCTGCAGATGTACTCCCAAACTTAAGGCATCTGAACAAAAGGCGATGATAAATGTTGCTACTTCCTTCCAAGGCCCCTATGCAATATAAGATAGCAAAAAAGTTGGAGATTTTTATAGAACAAAATATATTCAATCATACTGAAAATATTGTCTATGAATTATTTAGCAAAACTTAAGTTGTAAATCCCTATATCTGTTTTATTGCCAATATATAATTAATTAGAACATATAGTATCAGAATAAAATATCTTGAAATAAAGATTGCTCAAGACAGAAAAAGAAAATTTTATCCTTGAGTTTGTATCTAATTTTATAATCATCATAATTTGATGTTCAAACTAAAATTAGAATAATTACTAATAAAACACAGAAATCAAGAAGAGCTAACTGTACCAGGGCCTCAAGATACATTAGCTTTCATATTTAGTCTCTAAAAAAAAGTCTGGACAAAAAAGTTTTTACATTCTCATTCTCTTGACTATAGTTCTCTTTATGTTAAAAAATGGATATT
>JAPYYA010002733.1:0-13645 GCA_028533165.1 Leontopithecus rosalia
GAATTGCAACTCCTGCTTTTTTTTTGCTCTCCATTTGCTTGGTAAATCTTCCTCCATCCCTTTATTTTGAGCCTTTGTGTATCCTTGCATGTGAGATGGGTTTCCTGGATACAGCACACTGATGGGTTTTGGCTTTTTATCCAATTTGCCAGTCTGTGTCTTTTGATTGGTGCATTTAGCCCATTTACATTTAGGGTTACTATTGTTCTGTGTGAATTTGATACTGCCATTTTGATTCTAGCTGGCTGTTTTGCCCATTAGTTGATGCATATTCTTCATTTTGTTGATGTTCTTTACCGTTTGGTATGTTTTTGGAATGGCTGGTACTGGTTGTTCCTTTCTATGTGTAGTGCCTCTTTCAGGAGCTCTTGTAAAGCAGGCCTAGTGGTGACAAAATCTCTGAGTACTTGCTTGTTCGCGAAGGATTTTATTTTTTCTTCACTTATGAAGCTTAGTTTGGCTGGATATGAAATTCTGGGTTGAAAGTTCTTTTCTTTAAGGATGTTGAATATTGGCCCCCACTCTCTTCTGGCTTGTAGGGTTTCTGCCGGGAGATCTGCTGTGAGTCTGATGGGCTTCCCTTTGTGGGTAACCTGACCTTTTTCTCTGGCTGCCCATAGCATTTTCTCCTTCATTTCAACCCTGGTGAATCTGATGATTACGTGCCTTGGGGTTGCTCTTGTTGAGGAATATCTTTGTGGTGTTCTCTGTATTTCCTGGATTTGAATATTGGCCTGCCTTTCTAGGTTGGGGAAGTTTTCCTGCATAATCTCCTGAAGAGTATTTTCCAGCTTGGATTCATTCTCTTCATCAGATTCAGCTACACCTATCAAACGTAGATTAGGTCTCTCCACATAGTTCCACATTTCTTGGAGACTTTGTTCATTTCTTTTTTTTTTTGCATTTTTTTCTCTAATCTTGCCTTCTAGTTTTATTTTGTTGATCTTCGGCCTCTGATATCCTTTCTTCTGCTTGGTCAATTCGGCTGTTGAAACTTGTGCATGCTTCATGAAGTTCTTGTGTTGTGTTTTTCAGCTCCATGAATTCACTCATATTCCTCTCTAAGTTGTCCATTCTTGTTATGATTTCATCAAATCTTTTTTCAAGGTTCTTAGTTTCTTTGCATTGAGTTAGAACATGTTCTTTTAGCTCATGGAAGTTTATCATTATCCACCTTCTAAAATCTGATTCCGTCATTTCGTCACACTCATTCTCCATCCAGCTTTGTTCCCTTGCTGGTGAGGAGTTGTGATCCCTTGTAGGAGGTGAGGTGTTCTGGTTTTGGGTGTTTTCCTCCTTTTTGCACTGGTTTCTTCCCATCTTTGTGGATTTATCCACCTGTCATCTGTATAGTTGCTGATTTTCAGATTGATTCTCTGAGTGGACGTCCAGATTGTTGATGATGAAGTTATTTCTGTTTCTTAGTTTTCCTTCTAACAGTCTGGCCCCTCTGCTTTAGGACTGCTGAGGTCCACTCCAGGCCCTGCTTGACTGGGGGTCACCTGCAGCAGCTGCAGAACAGTAAGGGTTGCTACCAGTTTCCTCTTCTGCTATCTTTGTTCCAGAATGATGCTCGCTAAATGTCAGTCTGATCATTCCTTTGTGAGGTGACTCTTTGGATATATGGGGGTCAGGGAGCTGCTTCAAGAGACAGTCTGTTCTTTATAGGAGCTCAAGTGCTGAGCTGTGAGCTCCGTTGTTCATTCAGAGCTGCTAGGCAGGTACGGTTTAAGTCTGCTGTAGCAGAACTCATAAACCCCCTTTTTTTCCCCAGGTGCTCTGTCCCAGGGAGTTAGGGCTTTATTTATGAGTATCTGTTGCATTGCTGCCTTTTTTTTTTTCCAGGGCTGTTCTGCCCAGCAAGGGGGTAGCCTCACCACTGCCTGCAGAATTTTTGCTGAGCTGCTTTGGGTTCTGCCCTGCTGCTGGCTCTGCCCTGCTGCTGTGTGTATTTCCCTGCAGTCCTGTTTATATGGGTGTGGTTAGAACTGACTTGGCAATGTTGGCCCGCCTCTGTAATGGCGGACTCTCTCTGTTATGGCGGGTTGCCTTGGCAATGGCGGGTTGCCTCGGCAATGGCAGGCTGCATCAGCAATGGCAGACTACCTCTGTAGGGGTGGAGTGCCTTGGTAATGGTGGATGCTCCTCCCCCACAGAGCTGTACTGTCCCAGTTTTAGCTGTGTTTGCCGTGAAACTCTCAACCCCGAGTGTTTCCAATTGCTGGGGTTTTTTTTGTTGTTGTTGTTTGTTTTTATGGGCATGGAACCTGCTGAACCTGATCACCTGGCTCCCTGCCTCAGAGCACTTTTTTTTTTTTAAGTTGAATGGTTGACTCTCTCCTAGGTGTTCCAGTCACCTGCTGAAAGGGTGCCGGCTTCTGTGTGATTTCCCGTGTGGCGACCCACTGCGCTGGCTGAAACAACGTCACTGCCCAGGAATCTCCTGGCCTGGATTTATGTTTCAGTCCTGTTTAATCAGATGAATGGGCTAATCTGCCTTCCCGGATCTCCAATTGCCAGTTTAACAGGGCAACCAGATTAGTGTATTTTGTATGGAGAGCCACTGCCCTGCGGCGCTGGCCGAAACAGCAGCACCGGCCAAAACAGCTGCGCTGGTGACCCGTGGGGCTCCTCCACCTGGGAATCTCCTGGTCTGTGGGCAATAAAGATCCATCTGGAAATGTGGCATCCACTCACCCTCTGTGCTTTCACTGGTAGCTGCAATCCTGAGCTGCTCCTGCAATGCCATCTTGAATCACAATCTGAGATTTATTTTTAGAAGTTAGCTTATGCGACTGTGGGCTGGCAAGCCTAACAACTGCAGGGCAGGTCAGCAGGATGGAGACCCAGGGAGGAGCTGATGCTGTGGTCACTAGTCTGAAGGAAGTGCAGAGGCAGAATTCCCTCTTTCTCCGAGGATCTCAGATTTTTTTCTCTTAAGTCCTTCAGCTGACTGATGAGGCCATCCCCATTAGGGAGGGTATGTATACTTTCCTCAAAGTCTAATGATGCAAAAATATATCTCATCTAGACACTGCCTTCAGAGCAACATCTAGGCTGATGTTTGATCATGCATCTGGGCATTGTAGCCTAGCCAAGCTGGTATGTAAAATGAATTATCACAGATGGGGAGAGGCTTCATGGAGGAAAGCTGGTTAGGAGACATAACAGTACTCAAAGAAGCCCAATAACAGGTCTTTAGCTGCTCCCAAAGTATCCAAATTTATGACCCATCAGAAATTAGGAAGCTGTCCATTGGAAAGATCTTTTCCCCAGCAACATGTACATGAGTATGTGCCATGTATGAACAGAAGACCAAGCTCCCACCAGAGGATCCAAGGAATGTGATTGGTTTAGTCCTGGCCTCACCATTTCCCTTCAAAATGCCAGCTTATTTCTCTGCATATTTACCTTATTATTTTTTCATTATCCTCTGCAGATTTATGATTTTCTATTGGTTCTTTTTTTTTTTTTGAGATGGAGTGCAGTGGCATAATCTCAGCTCAATGCAACCTCTGCCTCCTGAGTTCAAGTGATTCTTCTGCCTCAGGCTCCTGAGTAGCTGGGATTACAGGTGTGTGCCAAGATGCCTGGCTAATTTTTTGTATTTTTAGTAGAGATGAGGTTTCACCATGTTGGTCAGGCTGGTCTCAAACTGCTGACCTCAGGTGATCCACCCACCTAGGCCTCCCAAAGTGTTGGGATTACAGCTGTGAGCCACTGTGCCTGGCCCAATTGGTTCTTTCCTTTCTTTCCCTTTTTTATTTTTATTTTTTAAGAGATAGGTCTTGCTCTGTCACCCAGGCTAGAGTACAGTGGTGACATCACTGCTCACTAAAGACTCGACCCCCCTAGGTTTAAGCGATCCTGTTGCCTCAGCCTCCCAGTTGCTGGGACTGCAGGTCTGTGTCACCAAGCCTGGCGGCTTTTTTTTTTTTTTTAATAAGTGAGAGCATCTCACTATGTTGTCCAGGCTGGTTTTGAACTTCTGGGCTCAAACAATCCTCCGGCCTCAGCCTTCCAATGTGCTGGGATTACAGATGTGAGCTACTACACCTGGACCCTTTTCCCTTTTAAAAATATAAACAAAATAAAAATAAATAATAGGCATTTTATCTATTTAAACATCAATATTTTAAATATTTTAATTACATACTGTTTGTTTCTTGAATATGTAATCCATTCCTATGGCATAAACTCAAGATTCAAAAAGGTATACAGTGAAAGTAATTCTCTCTCTCATTCCTGACTTCAAGCCACCTGAAGTGTTTCCCTAGAGGCAGCAACTATGACCAGATTGTTGGTTTTGTTTTAGAGACATTCTATGACATATAAACAACTGAGACTAAATACTCAAAAAAATGTACAATAACAACTTGATTTTTTTTTTCACTTAAAACATTTTGAAGATTGTTTCACTTGAATTTAGTTAAAGCTGCCTTATTTTTTATGGCTACATAATATTGCATTGTGTAAATATACCACAATTTATTTAGTTGGTCCTCATCTGGATTTTTCCAGGCTTTTGCTAATAAGACAATACAGACATAAATATCCTTGAACACACACTTTCTCCCAGCAACCCCATTTTTTAGGATACATTCCTAGAAGTAGAATTGCTAGGTCAAAGGGGATGTACATTTGAGATTTTTACATATTGGCAAATTGTCCTCCTTAGAGGCCATGCCAGTTAACACACCTACCACTGATTATTTTCAGCTCCAACTTGCAAATTTAAAAATGCGACATCACATGGCATTTTTTCCGAAAGATTTTGGCTGACTCATTCTCGCCTTTTCCCTCATGCCCCTGGTGGCTGATCACAAGGATTTGGAAGTCAGCTGCCTGGGAATAGTCTGAGGAAAGAGAACAGAGTGAAAGCAACTTGTCCATAGAGGCACTGACTCCAGAGACTCACCTTATGACTACCTGGATCTGGTTTAAGTACAAAACTGTGGGTGCCCTCTTGATGACTTGCCCATGTTCACACAGCTCATAATAGGTGTCAGGAACTTGAACTCTGCTCCAGAGTGTGCTTACGACCCTGGAGGTCGTAGATTTGTAAGCATGCCTGCATGAGCTAAGCCATGTGCCTTGTTTACTGCAGCCGGCACACAGCCCGTACTGAGCAATGTCACTTATGTTTGTCCTCGCTCATTAGGAGGCCCGTGTGGAATGAGTGAGGCAGGAGGTGCTGGAGGGGATTCGCAGCTTGGATGTTGCTGGGGCTGAGGGACTGAGTATCAGAGATGGCTTGGATGACCTCCCCAGTCTCCAGCTGTGGAACTCAAACAGCTCCAACTAGGAAGCTGTGGTTGAGTCATGGGGGCAGATGAGCATTTTTCTTAATTGAGCAGGAGCTAATGAGAGCTGTATTTCTTTGAATTTGCCAATTGGATGAGAACAAACATTAATGACCACTGAGCTGGAAAGGCCAGATACAATTTATCAAATGAGAGAGCATCTTCCCCCATCAGTCATAAAACAGTGTGCAGAGGACCGGTGCAGGCTTTCCAACAGTGAAAGTCCATCAGCAGCTATGGTGTTAAATGCAGAGCGAAGGACCCAGTCCATACACTGGCAGCCGTGTGTGAAGCAATTAGATGTGGCGCTGCCCCTGCAGCCATGTTCCAGCAGCTGCCTCTGTTGGAGCTTTCAAGGCTCAGCAACTTGTAGGATGACAGAGGAATAATAATGTGCTGGTTTTATTTGCAGACACAAAGCAGGCTGCATTGGGGGAGCTCCTCTCTCTAATTGCAGGAAGATTCAGAAGCCATCCTCACCTGGGTCCTGAGGGATGGGTGGAGCTAAGCTCTCCCTGGGTGGCACCTCTGGCCAGCTCCCTCTGCCAAAACAGACTCCATAATCTGCTGATGGTAAAAATGAAGGACATTGGGCACACCTGGTGGGAAACACAGATTCCAGCAGAAGCAATGGTAGTCTGGCTGGCTTCTCCTTTTTTTTTTTTTTTAAAGAGAAGCCATCTCACTATGTTGCTTAGGCTGGCCTCAAACTTCTAGGCCCAAGTGATCCTCCTTCCTCAGCCTCCGAAGGAGCTGGGACTACAGGCACTTGCCCAGCTTCCTTGTTTTTAATGGTGCACACAATCTGCCATTTCCTGTTTTACATCTCTCATTCCACCAAGTGCCCAGTTTTTTTTACTCTAGCTTGGGAGCCCAGAGAGTATCCCTAAGTCACTGGGGATCAGTGAGGTTGGTGGTTATTTGAATAGGTTTCTGAGATGGTATAGTTAGCTTGGTTAATTCCTTCCCTTAACTGCCCATAATTTGAGGTATTAATGATATTGACATTAGCCCATAAAAGAACTGGTTAGGGTAATGTCTGGGCATGGAGAAAGAATGAAGGCAGAATATTATGGTGTTTCTCCTCCTTTTCCTGACTATCTCCTTTGAGAGCTTGGAGGGTGAGTGAGTCCCATCGACCTGCTTGGCCCTGGGTGTGCGGTGTGGGTGTGTCTGCGTGGGGGGCACCTTCTCATTAGGAGTGAGCCTGCCTGCCCTGCCTATTCCGTGCTCTTGGCCAAGGGGACACTGCCGTCCCTGCCCCAAGGCCTCTGTGAGATCCTGTTCTACTCCACATCCTGAAAGCTGCTTACCTTCAGGGTCCTAATGGTGCCAAGCATCCTCTGATGTTTCTGGGAAGAGTGGGTTGGAAAGAGGTGAGGGGCTCTTGTGTTACCCAGGCACCGGGAGCTTGGTCACCTGTGTGGTGATGCAACATTGCTCAGTGGTTGAGTTGACCATCTCTCCTAGAATCTTGGCTCCACCTCTTACTCTGAGTCTTTGGGGGACCTACTTAACCTCTCTGTGCCTTGGTTTCCATATCTGTAAAATATGGATAATAATTGTGCCTACTATTATTATGTTGTGAAAATTAAGTGATAGCATGTATGTAAAGTGATTAGAAAGGTGCCTTCAGTGCCTTCTGTAGAAGGAGACCCCATCTCCTGCCACCATAACTGCCCATGCTCTTTTTTTTTTTTCTTTTTCTTTGAGACAGAGTTTTGCTCTTATTGCCCAGGCTCACTGCAACCTCCACCTCCCGGATTCAAATGATTCTCCTGCCTCAGCCTCTTGAGTAGCTGGGATTTACAGGTGCCTGCCACCATGCTTAGCTAATTTTTGTATTTGTAGCAGAAATGGGGTTTCACCATGTTGGCCAGGATGGTCTCAAACTCCTGACCTCGTGATCTGCCCGCCTCGGCCTCCCAAAGTGCTGGGAGCCACCACACCCAGCCTTACCTCATGCTTTTATCTGACTTCTTTCTAGGGCTCAAATCTGGCCTGGGTGAGATGGGCTGGGGCAGGGAGGAAGGGGGAGGACAGCTGCCAGGTCGTCTCAGGCTCAGCCTCTTCTTGCACACACCATTTCCCTCTCTTCATTCTGACACCAAAACCATTGATCAGTTCCCAAGCCTGTCAGTGTATAGACCTGGGTGCCCACAGGGGTCACCACTCCGCAAACTGCATGTATAAATCCAGCTGGGTCTTGCTGGGACCCTCTGAACTGTCCTTGCAGGTCCATTTTGCATCCATTGCAGCCTTTTGGGGCTTTCTCGCTCACTAAAGCCATCCTGTCATCTAAAGCCAGTACCTCACATTCAAATTTCTCTCCCAAGTGTGTGTCATGATCACCAAAATGACTCCCATGCATTTGCAGATATTCTCAGTGCTACAGTCAGTTTTCTGCAGGACATTGTCAGGCCCAGTCCAATATTTATTAGCTATGCCTCAAATGGCTGTTTCCTTCCAGACCTGTGTGTGGGCAACACTGGTTTCCCCCTCCGTGATGGTGCACGATGGTGCTTGCAGCAGCAGAGCTCTGGAATCTCCTTCTCTTTAGGGGACCGTGGGCACTTTTGTCTTCTCTGTGCTCTATTTTGTCCCTGGGCATTTTCTAGTCCTGCCCTGGTAGATGGAGGTGAGGACTATGGCTTTTTGCCATTATTTATGGGAGGTGGATGTCAGTTATAATAATTTACTTTTTAATTAAGCAATTGTGGTTCCCATCTGTTTCATCTTCAAATGAGATGCCCTTCCTTTATCTTTCCCTTTGACTTACAGCTTCTCCCCCCAACCTTCCCTCTTCTTCTATATTAAAATATTTATTGGTCATTCATTTCACAGTATGTGTTTGTACTCTTCATATCAGTTGAATGAAACTGTTCACCAAATAAAAATGGTCAATAATTTATATACATTTACAAAAATATATTTTTTATTTAAAAAGTAGAATTTTTTTAACTTATTAATTGAGCACTCTCTTTACTTTAAAGGAGTGAGTCCTACAGTTTGGAGAAACACACTCCAATTTCACAGCACAATTGACCCTTGAACAACATGGGGGCTACAACAACTCTCTCTCTCTCTCTCTCTCTCTCTCTCACACACACACACACACACACACACACACACACGGAATAATTTATGGCAATCAGAAATCTGTGACTTTTTTTCAGCTGAACTGGGGTTTGTAGCATAGAGATAAAAATATGGGCTATGATGATCTAAATTTTGGGACTGACTGCACTCACTCGAAATAGACACCTGGAAAATCCACTCAGTCGCTCTTAGCCCCACTTTCCTCATCTTTAAAGTGAAGACATACACAAGAACAGAAAATGAAATACTGCATATTCTCACTCATAGGCGGGTGATGAACAATGAGAACACATGAACACAGGGAGGGGAGTACTACACACTGAGGTCTATTGGGGGAAATAGGGAGAGCAGGGGTGAGGAGCTGGGGAGGGATAGCATGGGGAGAAATGCCAGATGTGGGTGAAGGGGAGGAAGACAGCAAATCACACTGCCACGTGTGTACCTATGCAGCTATCTTGCATGTTCTGCACATGTACCCCAAAACCTAAAATGCAATTAAAAAAACTCCTTTTTATTATATTATGCCATCCTAGAAAATAAAGTATCATTAATAATAAAAAAATAAAATAAATAAAATGAAGACATTTGGCTTCTGATTCTGTGACATCCCCTCCACCCCTTATATTCCACAGCTCTCTGGATTCTAAAGACCAGGCCTCCAATTCACAGCGTGGGTTCATCCAGGAGCCACAAAGGCAAGCGCTTATTTGCATAGAAATAGAATACTAATCAGGTGCGGACAAAGCTCATCAGAATCAAGACGGGCTGTCAGGACAACAGCCTTCTGAAGGTGCCTAGACAAGGCGAGCAGAAGTAGGAGAAATTAAATTTAGCCTGAGTAGTGGAGTGCTATCAGTTATCGGCGGCCCCAGGCACATTAAATGGCATCTGGCTTCCGAGTGCTTGGCAGGGGAGCTCTTATCGCTCCAGTCCTGGAATTTGGAACCATTATCTGTTAGAACAGAGGGATTAAAAATAATGTCTAGGCCTGATGGACGGCGGTGAACAGCCAGCCACATGGTGCCATTTATTGCTGGTGGAAAAGGAGTCTTGGCCGAGCACAGTCAGGAGGCTGGGGTAGGGAGATTCTGAATCACCAGCAGATGACCAAGGTCACTCAGGAAAGTCTGGCCGACTTCTCTGTAGCTAAGTTTTCGTCTTCATTTCATGAATAGTTATAATCTGACTCCTGTTATTAGAATAAAATGCAATAAGGTGGCAACAGCCCTTTGGAAAAATTATAAATACCCTTGAGACGAGTTTGAACAGTAGGGTCCACTTATATGTGAATTTTCTTCCACCTCTGTTATCCATGAGACAGCAAGACTAGCCCCTCCTCCCCTCCTCTTCCTGCTCAGCCTTCTCAAGATGAAGACAAGGATGAAGCCCTTCAGGACTATCCACTTCCACTTAATGAATAGGACACAGATTTTCTTTTCTGTGTGATTTTCTTTATAACATTTTCTTTTCTCTAGCTTATTGTCAAGAATACAGTATATAATATATATAAAGGACAAAATATGTGGGTAATTGACTGGTTGTATTACTGGTAAGGCTTTGCTCAACAGTAAGCTATTAGTTAAGTTTTTGGTGAGTTAAAAGTTATCCATGGATTTTCAAGTGCACAGAGGGTCAGCCCCTCAGCCCCCACGTTGTTCAAGGATCAATTGTGCTGTGAAAGTTGTCGTAACAAAAGTGGAGTCTCTTGTGTCAAATCCTAGCAAATGGAGCCGGGAAAGGTCATGGAGGGCTCTCGTGCACAATTTTCCTGGTAATGGGAATTATCACAAGAAATTTTTTCAAACTGCAGCTTACTGCATGAGTCAATCAAGGAAAGTTAGCAGCACAAGGACAGCTAGCCACTTATACAAGAACACATGCTTATTTCAAAAACTGTCCCGCAAGCCCAGTCCAAAACTACAAGGGCTTAACCATAACTCCAAGATTACAAGTTCAACCAAGCAATGACCGACACTTGTCAATCAGAATTTGCCAGCTCTTGTTAGATGATGCCAACACCAATGAGCTTTCTTTCAAAACAACTTGTGTACCCTCCCCTCTCTCCAGTAAAGCTCTAACTTTCCTTTGTTTTCTGGACATGCCGGAGACCACCCTAGTCTCTGTATCTGTCTGAAATTGCAATCCTGTTTCTTTGCTTATTCCTAAATAAATCCTTTTTGCTTGGAGGCTCATCTCTATGTATTTTTATTTCAAGTTGACAGTATGATCTATACAAAGAATCAATTTTCAGGCAACCAATACTCAGCATTTATTATATGCTTGATACTGGGAATGGCAATAATAGCCAAGATGTATTAAGCACTTACTAGGTAGACGCTTTGTAAGTACTATCATTATCCTCATTGGGGAGTTTAGAAAATGGAGGAAAGTAATTTGCTTGAGATCATAGCTGTTGCGTGGCTGGGCTGAGGCTCCAATTCACTCTAGAAGCTGCAATCTTAACTATAATCATACATGCCCTTTAATCATCATCACAACCTTGTTTAGAAATAAATCCAGTCTTTTATGTAATATAGATTTCACTTATTTGAGATATTATAATCTTGATGTGTATTTTAGTTAATAAAGAATAAGCATATTTGCATGTCTTTAAAAATTGCTCCTTGACATAATCAAAGGGTACATATTATAATGAAAGAAATTACTATAATCGAAATAGAAAGACAGTTTCTGTTATAAATAATTTTAAAAGGAAAATTTGTCTATGATTCATACTATTTCTCAAAAGTGGAATTATTATGTAGAAGTGTGTATATTTATTTTAAATTTTAAAAATTACAGTCCAAATTTCTTTTTTTTTAGAGACAAAGTCTCACTCTTGTAGCCCAGGCTGGTGTGCAATGGTGTGATCTTGGCTCACTGCAACCTCTGCCTCCTAGGTTCAGGCAGTTCTCCTGCCTCAGCTTCCTAAGTAGCTGGGATTACAGGCTCCAGACACCACACCTGGCTAATTTTTGTATTTTTAGTAGAGACAGGGTTTCACCATGTTGGCTACGCTGGTCTTGAACTCGTGACCTCAGGTGACCTGCCTGCCTCAGCCTCCCAAAGTGCTGGGATTATAGGCATGAACCACCATGTCCAGCCCCAAATTTCAAGTATATCTAAAAGTAGGGAGAATGGTGTAATGAATCCAGTGTTCTCATCACCAGCTTCAGCAATTATCAACGCCCAGCCAATCTTATTTCATCTATTCCCTCCCCTCAGAGCAATTATTTTGAAGTGAATCCCAGTTGCTACCTCATCTATATCGATTCCATTTTGTATTTCTCAAGGATTAAGTCTCTGTTAAAAAATACCTACAATATCATTGTCACATCTAAAACAATTAACAATATTGTTTAATCTTTAATATTGCCAAGTGACTTGTCAGTTGCCATTTCTTTGATTGTATTATAAGCAGTCATGTGCCATATAATGATGTTTCAGATGATGAAGGATCGCATATATGATGGGTGGTACTGTAAGATTATAACACCATATTTTGACTTACCATCATGTTACAATTTCCTACAGTATTCAGTACAGTAATATGCTGTGCAAATTTGCATGCTAGGAGCAATAGGCTATGCCATGTAGCCTAGGTGTGTAGCAGGCTATCCTCTCTAGGTTTGTGTAAGTACACTCTATGATGTTTCCACAATGACAAAATCTAACAATGTGTTTCTCAGAACGTATTCCTGTTAAGCAACACGTGACTGTATTTGAATCTGTATCCAAATAAGTTCTATATACTGTGATTGGTTAACAGGTTTTCCAGGCCTCTTTTTATCTAGCTCACTTCTGCATCCCCCCTCACCATTTTCTTTTTTGAGGAAACTGAGTCATTTTTTCTATGGAGTTCAACAGTTGCTAATTGCATCCCTAAAGTACTTGATATGTTATTCTTTCCCTCATGTTTTTTATAGATTGGTAATTATATCTAGAAACAACCAGACTCATATCCTCCAGGTTCAAGTCTTCTTAACCTCCAGAAAAGTTATCCTGAAAAGTGGGAGGGTTCACTTTGATCGAATAAACATGGTAGGCACTCATATTGACAAATCAAACATGGCGGCTAAACTGTGGAATAATTCTGATTGGTTTGCAGGAGGAGGACGCTCTCATCCAGACCGCATGGACTGTGAATGGGGAGGAAGATGGATTAGCAACAAAAATTGAAAGTTTTAAATAAAATGATAGAACATAGTGTGCATGGATGCAAAAGGACTAAAGCAGCAAATGTGCACGACATTTACCTTAGAGGCTCAACTATGAATCTCATGTCTGAGGGATCAGCTGACTGTGTAAGAGGAAGCCTATTTCTGATGAAGAGAGGGTGTGGATCACATAATTTTAGCAAATTTAAGCTGAAAGAAGGTTTAAAGAGCTGCTCAGGTCTTCCATTAGAGAACTAATGGAATGGGAGTCCCACAGAGGCTAAGAGACGTGCCTGAGACCGTATTCCTCATCACTTGTGGGGTTTGAATGGGAATCTTTTGATTCCTTCCTCTGATCATTGCCAGTCTCATCTTGAGATAAATAATGTAGTCCTGCTCAAAAATGAGGAAAGTCAAACATTCTCATTGCATACTCATCATTTAGTCCACTAAGTAACCCTTTTCCTGCAAGGAAATCATAGATAATGTTTTTTAAAAAATAAGCCGAACATGTATGTTTGTCTATGTATGTATGTGAGAGTGGCTTTTAATTGATATTGATCGATTTTCTATATGTCAAAAGCTCAAACACAATTTACTTACATATCCCCTCTCCAATTCACCCCCCAAAATAAACTGTTTATTAAATATTTTCTTTTTTTTTTACAGTTTTCCAAATATTTATTTATTTTTATTTTTATTTTTGAACTTTATTTTTTTATTTTTTAATTTTATTTATTTATTTATTTATTTATTTATTTATTTTTAAATTTTTATTGCATTTTAGGTTTTGGGGTACATGTGCAGAACATGCAAGGTAGTTGCATAGGTACACACGTGGCAGTGTGTTTTGCTGCCTTCTGCCCCCTCACCCATATTTGGCATTTCTCCCCATGCCATCCCTCCCCTGCTCCCACCCCCCGCTGTCCCTCCCCTATTTCCCCCAATAGACCTCAGTGTGTGGTGCTCCCTTCCCTATGTCCATGTGTTCCCATTGTTCATCACCCGCCGATGAGTGAGTATACACGGTGTTTCCTTTTCTGTTCTTGTGTCAATTTGCTGAGAATGAAGTTCTCCAGATTCATC
>JAPYYA010002734.1:0-13643 GCA_028533165.1 Leontopithecus rosalia
TCTCCATTTGCTTGTTAAATCTTCCTCCATCCCTTTATTTTGAGCCTTTGTGTATCTTTACATGTGAGATGGGTGTCCTGGATACAGCACACCAATGGGTTTTATCTTTTTATCCAATTTGCCAGTCTGTGTCTTTTGATTGGTGCATTTAGCCCATTTACATTTAGGGTTAATATTGTTATGTGTGAATTTAATACTGCCATTTTGATGCTAGCTGGCTGTTTTGCCGGTTAGTTAATGCAGATTCCTCATTTTGTTGATGCTCTTTAGCATTTGGTATGTTTTTGGAATGGCTGGTGCTGGTTGTTCCTTTCTGTGCAGTGCCTCTTTCAGGAGCTCTTGTAAAGCAGGCCTGGTGGTGACAAAATTTCTGAGTACTTGCTTGTTCGGAAAGAATTTTATTTTTCCTTCACTTATGAAGCTCAGTGTGGCTGGATATGAATTTCTGGGTTGAAAGTTCTTTTCTTTAAGGATGTTGAATATTGGCCCCCACTCTCTTCTGGCTTGTAGGGTTTCTGCCGAGAGATCTGCTGTGAGTCTGAAGGGCTTCCCTTTGTGGGTGACCCGACCTTTCTCTCTGGCTGCCCTTAGCATTTTCTCCTTCATTTCAACCCTGGTGAATCTGATGATTATGTGCCTTGGGGTTGCTCTGCTTGCGAAATATTTTTGTGGAGTTCTCTGTATTTCCTGGTCTTCAATATTGGCCTTCCTTGCTAAGTTGGGGAAATTTTCCTGGATAATATATTGAAGAGTATTTTCCAGCTTGGCTTCATTCTCTTCGTCACATTCTGGTACACCTTTCAAATGTAGATTAGGTCTTTTCACATAGTTCCACATTTCTTGGAGACTTTGTTCATTCTTTTTTGTGCTTTTTCTCTAATCTTGCCTTCTCATTTTATTTCATTGAGTTGATCTTCAACCTCTGATATCCTTTCTTCTGCTTGGTCAATTCAGCTGTTGAGACTTGTACATGCTTCACGAAGTTCTCATGTTGTGTTTTTTCACTCCATCAATTCACTCATATTCCTCTCTAAGTTGTGCATTCTTGTTATCATTTTCTCAAATACTCTTTCAAGATTCTTAGTTTCTTTGCATTGAGTTAGAATGTGTTCTTTTAGCTTATGGAAGTTTCTCATTACCCACCTTCTGAAGTCTGATTCTGTCATTTCATCACACTCATTCTCCATCCAGCTTTGTTCCCTTGCTGGTGAGGGATTGTGGTCCCTTGTAGGAGGTGAGGTGTTCCAGTTTTGGGTGTTTTCCTCCTTTTTGCACTGGTTTCTTCCCATCTTTGTGGATTTATCCACCTGTCATCTGAGTAGTTGCTGACTTTTCGATTGGGTCTCTGAGTGGACGCTCAGATTGTTGATGATGAAGTTTTTCTGTTTCTTAGTTTTCCTTCTAACAGTCTAGCCCCTCTGCTGTAGGACTGCTGAGGTCCACTCCAGGCCCTGCTTACCTGGGTACACCTGTAGCAGTTGCAGAACAGTGAGGGATGCTACCAGTTTCTTCTTCTGCTATCTTTGTCCCAGAATGATGCCCGCCAAATGTCAGTCTGATCAGTTTTTTGTGCAGTGATTCTTTGGATATATGGGGGTCAGGAAGTCTGTACTGTATAAGAGCTCAAGTGCTGAGCTGTGAGCTCCATTGTTCATTCAGGGCTGCTAGGCAGGTACATTTAAGTCTGCTGCAGCAGAATTCATAAGGCCCCTTTTTTTCCTCAGGTGCTCTGTCTCAGGGAGTTAGGGCTTTATTTATGAGTATCCTTTGCACTGTCCTGCCCAGCAAGAAGGCAGTCTAGTCACTACGTGCCTGCTGAGGCTCCGCCCTGCTGCCATGGGCTCTGCTCTGCTGCCATGGGCTCTGCCCTGTTGCCACGGGCTCTGCCCTGCTGCCGAGTGTAATTCTCTGTAGTCCTGTTTATATGGGTGTGGTTAGAACTGCCGTGGCGATGGTGGCCTGCCTCTGTATTGGCAGACACTCTCTGTTATGGTGGGTTTCCTCGGCAACAGCAGGCTGCATCAGCAATGGGAGAGTACCTCAGTAGGGCGGAATGCCTCGGTAATGGTGGACGCCCCTTCCCCACTAAGCTGCACTGTTCTGGGTTCAGCTGTGCTTGCCGTGAATCTCTCAACCCTAAGCGTTTCCCATTGCTATTTTGTTTTTTTGTGTGTGGGCGGGTGGGCCCCTCCAAGCCTGATCACCTGGCTCCCTGCCTCAGAGCCCTTTTTTTTTTAAGTTGAACGGTTAACTCTCTCCCAGGTGTTTCAGTCGCCTGCTGAAAGGGCACCGGGATCTGTGTGATTTCCCGTGCAGCAACCCACTGCACCAGCTCAAACGTCGCTGCCTGGGAATCTCCTGGCCTGGCTTACTGTTTAAGTCCCGTTTAATCAGATGAATGTGCTAATCTGCCTTCCCAAATCTCAGATTGCCGGTTTAACAGGGAAACCACACCAGTGTATTTTGTACAGAGTGCTACTGCATTGCAGCACCGGCTGAAACGGCCATGCCAGCTGAAATAGCTGCGCTGGTGTCCCGTGGGGCTCCTATACCTGGGAATCTCCTGGTCTGTGGGCAATAAAGATCCATCTGGAAATGTGGAGACTACTCACCCTCTGAGGTTTCACTGAGAGCTGCAATCCTGAGTTGCTCCTATAGCACCATCTTCCCCCTCCTTCTCAGTTCTAGATTTTTCTATTGCTCAAAACACATCACAAGGCCCACTTAAAGTCAAGGGGTAGGAAATATACTTCACCCCTTTAAAGGGAGATTCTATAGGGTCCCCTGGCAGAAGCTGTGTCTAGGGAAGGTTGTGGAGTTGGAGTCAATACAAACATCTGTGTTTGTTGAATTCAAGACTTCTTGGAAAAGCTCATGAAGATTGTATGAATCTGGACAGATTCTCAGCACAGGATCTTAGAGCTGTTCAGAGCATGACTCAGTTTCCAAGCTAGAAGATGGAGTGCAGAAGTGGCCCATCCTCCCAGTCATCAGAACAGGAGCTGATGTCCCACCCTGCAATGCCTTAAATACTAAGATGTAATTTTCCTGGCTCAGAGAAAACCTCACTTGGAGTAGTTGCTACCTATAATCCCTTTGTTCACCTTGGGGATTAACCCTCCCTTATCACCATCCTGGAATATTCATCTAGTTCTAAGGTCTGTGATGGGGAAGAAGATGTAGGTCCAAAATTCTGCTTCCTCGGGGGTATCCTTTGTTACCCTGAGCTCACTGAGAGGTCCAATGAGCAACTGCACTGGTTTTTTGAGGCACACCCCTGCTTCTCCATCAAGATAACCTGAAATTGTGCAGAGTTGTAATCTCAACTCTTTTAAGACAGAAAGGAAATGAAGGCTTATTGAGCATCTATTACATGCCAGGCCTGTTACGCAGATCTCAACGATATCCTGCAACAAACCTGACAAGACATTCATTTTAGCCATTTCACAGATGAGAAAATTAAGGTTCAAAGATATTTGATATGCTGCACAGCCATGAGGTAGGGACCCAGGAGTCACCCTCAGCTTTGACTCAGTTTCCACTACTGCCGATGATCAGAATCCTACCCTTGCAAGCTGGCTGTTTCCAACTGTCAGCACATGCAACTATACTGAAGTCTCTATCTGCACAAACCTATTTTTCTTGTCTGCAGAGAAGGCCAGAATACTCTAGAGTGAATCCTTCTATCTCCCCACCTCATCTCTACTCCTAGGTAGTAGCCTGCACCCAGTGGTCAACAGGAGTTGGTGGGTAGCTCTGAGGCCTGCTTTGTCCACACTGCTTCTGAGTTTCCCAGGGAGATTGAGCTCCCATTGCCCTCAGGGGTAATTTGCTCCCCAGGCCACTCTCCCTTTCTGGCATAGCTTTCCTCCTACCCAGCGGGTGCTTCCTGTGGTCTCCTCTCAAATGAATGAATTGCTTTCAAATCCTTTTCTCAGGGTCTTCTGAGAAAGCCCCAGCACACAGCAAGAAGGCTCTCCTTGGATTCTACAGACCCACCACCCATTTCTTCCCCTTTCAGCAAAGCTACAATGTAGAAGACGTTCTACTTCACCCACCTCCATGTCCTGAAAGCTGCCACCTAAGTCACACTCCACATCTTCTTGAAGAAGTATCCCTTTGTTCCACAGACCTAGCAGAACCCCTGGGCTTGGGCCAGAGCTGTGAACCCAGCTGGCAATCCTCACTGGATTGGGAGCTTATGGTAAAGAGATTACGACCTCCCTGTCTGCCTGCCCCTCACCTGACAGTCATGTCTCACATGCCTGCGTCTTTACCTACTTACCAGCTTCTCCAGAAAGTGACTGTATCTTATTTATTTCTCTTCCTCTGGGGCTTACCCATAGCAGACTCAATCCACAGCCATTGCATTGACTTAGAGAAAACACCCAGTTTGTATAGTGAAGATGGGTAAAAAATGCTATAATTTTAACTTGGTTTAAAATAGTCTCTTGGCTAGTACCCATTTCATATCATTACTATTGGGGTAGGAGAAGAAAAATTTAACTATTTGGACTAGTGAACTTTTACCAGTGGGACTGGATCCCTCTGATGAAATCCAGTCATAGAGCAATAGAGTAATAATCCATGTGGCCGTGATTATCCTCTACTCCCAATGTTCAACAGGCTCAGTATAGAGTTGTTGAATTAGATCAACACTAACAACTTATATTTATATATCTATTTGCAGTTTTCCAAGTATTTTATTCTCAGTTTAACAGAAAGAATACTGAACTACCAGCATACACTGTTTCTTCTCTTAACATACAAAATAACCAAGCTTTGAAAATAATTCTGGTTTTAGAAACATTTTGCCTGGTTTGATTATAAGGTAATCTTTTTGAAGAGCCTTGGGTAGAGTTTTCCATTCTCACTGAAAATAAATCCATTTCTCAGCATAGAACATGTCTATTTATTTTAACCTTTAATGAATTTCCAAGGCGTTTCTGGGGCAAACGTTGCTACATCCCCCTTCAGGCTGACACCTTCATGTCCCCAGTGAGCTGCAGCTGTCTGTCCCACACCTTTGCCCAGGGCTTTTCTCCAGGCTGTGGGGAGGTAGGAATATCTTTTGGGATAAGCCCTCAACCAATGACTATGTAGTTGGCACAAAAATACCCCAGCTTCTTGAGGCATCACATCCCAAGGGGGATCACTCTGGCTCATATATTCCATTCTGTCTCCTGGAGTTCCCCTGTGGAATAAAGCCTTAGTGCCCATAGTGCTGTCTTATTTGATAACTGCCCCATTTAAAAAATACCTTTCCTTCCCAGACTCATTCCCTCTCCTCTACCCTTGCTTCCTGGAATCACCTTCCAAATAACCTACTTGTACTGAAACTCTTGCTTCAGAGTCTGCTTCTAGGGAAACCCAAACAAAGATTCCGACAAGTACCTCTCTCTCAAAGGGTACCAGCCCGTCTCATCACCCCTGAGTCATTAGGTCACTTAACAAGGTGTGAAGCTGCCCATTAATTCTCTGATCAAACACTTTTAGATCCTATCACTGTCTACTGGTTTCATTGCTCTCCTGGGCTGGTACGCTCTATTTGCTGTCCTCATTGTGTTAATGATAGTGTAAAATTTTTCATTAAAAATAAAGAAGATGAATATGTCACTCTGAACTCTGAACTCTGAACTCTACTCAGAGTGAGAGAGACACTGTGCCTGTTAAAAACCAGCCAGTTTGGGCTCTCTGCTAAGGAATCAAGCATGAGATATTTAGATGTTCAGCTTTCTCATCTATACCAGAGGCAAGACATTTTCACAGCCATAGGTAAATCTGTGTAATTTCATTGTCCGGTTTCATGTTGAAGACTCAGACTTTGCTCTGACTGAAAGTTATCAAGACGTGCAGTTTTGTACAGAAATAACATTTCCTGTTCAATTCTTAGGTCTTATCTAGTTTAAGTTCAACATAGACATTGTCATCTCTTCAATAACATCGCACCAGTGGCCATCAATCTTCCTTCTGAATATTTTCAGGTATGAAGACTGTGTTACTTTCAAGTATTTACTAATCTTAATCAGTAGACAGTTCTTTCTTTGACTGAATTAAAATCTTCCTTCTGTGGTTACTACCCATTGGTGGGAATTTTCTTGGGAAAAAATACTGAACAGTGGAATGCTTCATTCTACAAGGAGAATTTAAAATATTTGAAAACACACTCAATGTGCTTGTTTTCTTTTTTCAGGAAAAGCTTTCTCAGTTCTTTCAGTTCTCCTTAGCATGGCATGGCTTGGAGTCCACCCATGTCACCGTCTGCCATCTCATCTCCCTCTTACAGTGAAATACCCATTGGGAATGACTGAATTGTTCAGCAATTGGAGATCAGAAAGTTTAAATAAATTACAGTGTGAGCTAATGCCATGTATCTGTTAAAATGATGTTTTGAAGAATATTTAATACCATAAAAAGTTCATGGCATATCAAGCAGAAGGAAGAAAATGCAATAAAAGCCTGATTTTATTAAAAATAGACACATAGAAATAAAAGGCAAAATGTTAAGAATGGTGGTATTATGGCTAGTTTTGAATCTGTTTCATGTTTTTCCAAATTTTTTGACAGAGAACATGCGTTTAATTTTAATCCAAAAAAATATTCTTAAGAAAGAAAAGAAGAAAAAAGAACTTGAGACTCATAGAACCGATAAAGTTCTTCAGGTATATTCTGGTACTATAGATTTCAGAGGAGCTGGCATGGCTCAGTTTGGAGGCTTCAAGTTCCAATTTCAGATTAAGGTATTGTCAGATGAATCACACCATCCACTAACGTTGTACCTGCGGCTCACCAGAACCCCAGAGGATTCTTTCTTCAAATGAATGACTACCTTTTTCGAATCTGGCAGCTGGAGTTGAAAGATGCCTGACAGGAACTGCCTCGGCTAGGCAGGGAGAAGGGAAGGATGCTGAGGAAGGTCTCCATGTCTTAGGTATTTGAGGGGTTATGCTATGCACAGGAGACAGGCCCTCACCTTTCTAGCCTGACAGGTGCCACACCACCTTGAAGTCCTCCAAGTGGCAAGATGATTGATTCCCCAAGGATGGTTTGGGAAAGTGAGCAGAACCCAACATGTCTGCCCTGTGAGGCACTGGGTCCTGGAGATGGAGGGGACTGTGAAGATCATCAATGCTTCTGTCTGCAGAGGGTGGAGTAGGGGCAGCCCACAGAGGAAGAACACCGACCCTGAAGGCCATTATCCCTGCCACACTTGCTTTCTGTAAGGAATGGCCTCAGATACATCAGAGCCTTGGAGAAAATGCAATGCAGCACTTCACAGTCCCCTGCCTGACACATCTCCAGGGCCCTGCAGTTATGGAGGAGTAAGGGAGAGGTGGAGGCACTAGGGGAGTCAGCCAAAGTCAGGCAGAGGCAGCAAGGACTGTGTCCAGGGCAGTCCTTTAAGGAAGTGCATGAGCAGCCTAGCACCACTCGTGTTCAGTAGGGAAAGCACCACGGGGAGACAGGGAGAAGGGCTGTTTCCTTAGATGCCACACACAGGACTGCTGGGCACAGGCAGTTTACAAGGGTTTTCTCCATAGACATGGATTATTATTATTGCAGGGAATATAACTTTGGTTTAATTTCTGTCATTTCTCTCTGGGGCCACACTGACTGGTGCCAATGGTTCATTTAATATGTTTTTCCTAATATGAAAAAAGGTCCTCCTCTCAATTTATACTCTTCTAGATTTATAAGATTCATTTGATACCCTGCTTCCTGTTGCCCAGTGCACAGAACACATGGAGTAGTCGCACTTTCTTTGTGCAATGTAGATACACACGCTTTCCAGGACAGATGACCCCAACTGGTGACCCCCAAACACTTTTTGCTGGGTAAACATCCTTTCTCTTATGCAAGCCCTTGTTCTTCTAAGCACGAGTTTTTTCAATGACTCAGATAACATGTATTACACCTAGATCTGGAGGTCTCGGAAGTATAGCTTGGAAATAGCTTGAATAATTTTAAGTGAATGCACCAATGCTTGAATCTTATACTCCTTGGGGTTAAAATAAAGTGATTGATTCTGTGTAAAGAGCTTGTGGGGTTTCATCAGGAAAGCAGTGTGTGACTTGCTGAGCCAATAATTAGAGTGTGTGGTTCTAGCCCAGCAGGGCTTTCAGTGATTCTCTGCTAATATTGCTTATTTGTCAAAGGACACTAAATGCTCAGTATTGGGGGAGGGGGAGTCAGTGGAGTGGTCATAAGTTGCACAAATCATCAAAAAATATAACGCTCTTACTTTCATAAGGCTTGGCTGCAATGTGTGTCACTGCAGTTTTTGGCTTTTTGCCTTTGGTTTTGTCCAACAAGAACCCAAATGGCTCATCTCCACCCTTCAATTCAATATCATCAGCTAGAGTTGATTTAAACCTTGCCAAGTGTCTCTCTTCTTGCCTCTCCTGTACCTATTTTCTTGGCACTCTGTTATTTCAGACTTCAGGTTTCTTTCTTCTCTCAAAGCCACTGCCTTTGCCTGCTGCCAGGCTGCATGCCTAGTCCATTTGCCTGTGGCCTAAGCTGTGGCTCCAATGGGATGGAGAGTTCCAGTGTGGCTGCCCACATGGGTGTACATGTGTGTGTATGCATGTGTGCCTGTTAGTGTGCATGTGCGGTCATCTTTCATGCATATGCATGTGTGTGTATGTTCCTGTGCATGTATGTTCCTCCATGTGTGCATGCATATGCTCCTGTGGGTGTATTCCTGTGTGTGTGTGCATGTTCCTGTGTACTTGCATGCATGTGTGTAGACACGTGCATGTTCCTAATAGCCAGGGGCACCAAGACACTTAAGATGCATCTGTTTCCCCATCAAAGTTGGTTTGTACTTACATAGTTGGAGGCCAGGTCTAGGTGGAGATAGTCAATTCCCGTGAAAAGACAACAATAACACAAGAAGCAAAGGTTGATACCTGCCACTGTGTCCTCAGGAAAGCTGCCCAAGAAAGTGCCCTCTTTAAGGGACTGGTGCCAGAAGGCTTGCCATGGGGGTGAGTGCCCCATCACAAAGCTCCCAGCCTTGCACCTGCCTTCCATGTGGAGATGTGAAGGTGGGCTACACTGCAAGAGTGGAGAGACAGCCACCCCAGACACACTTGAGAGTGAAGCCAATTAGAGTCTGAGGCCCAAGGATAACACTTGTAACATAAATGTCAGCACTAAGGGGCTTCATGACAGCGAGATGGATGGCTCATCAGAGCACTGATCTAAAAGAAATTTGTAGAAATCTTGACATTTTTTAAGCATCAACTGGCATTTCTCTGAAATGAAACTTGCCCTGGGGAGGAAAAGTGATTATTATTTAACAGGGCATGGACAGCAATGGATTAGGAGAATGTACTCTGCCATGGAAATAAGAGAACATGGCCGGGTGAGAAAAGCCATTAGGCAAAGGCAAATGGTTTCCAGCGAGGTGTTGCTGGTTGGGAGCTGAAGCTTGTCTCCTCAGAATGTGGCTTTCTAGGAAGCCTGAGGCTTGATGTCTCAGCAGGAGTCCTGCTTTTTCCTGAATGGTGGCCTGTTCCAAGTGTAAAATCATGGGCTGTGAGCACTGCTGAGTTTCAGCAGACTTTCCTTTGTTTTTTGGGGGGCTATACAATTATTAATTGGACTGAGAGTCACTGGTCTACGGTACATATGTTAGGTTTTATTGATGATATTTCGATGAGTGAAGCAATTGCTGTCACTATGGCTGCCTCCTCGAGTTTGAGAGTATAGTCCCCATGCCAAATCATTACACCTTCTCTTCCCACTTGCCTCCCAAGGTCTTCAGAGGGAAAGGAGTCAGAATATTTAAAGACTAATGTTTTTAAAAGTTGTTAACCCTTGTTCTGGATCCTAATTCAAAGATGATCAATTTTGGCTAGGCAAGGTGGCTCATGCCAGTAATTCCAGTGCTTTGGGAGGCTGAGAAAGAAGGATTGCTTGAGGCCAGGAGTTCAAGACCAGCCTGGGCAACAGTGAGACCCTGTCTCTACAAAAAAAAAAAGGAAATTAGCTGGGTGTGGTGTCTTGCACCTGTAGTCCCAGCTACTCGGGAGGCTGATTTGGGGTATTACTTGAACCCAGAAGAGGATTGAGGCTGCAGAGAGCTATGATCATACCACTGCACACTAACCTGGGAGGCACAGCAAGACTTTGTCTCTAAAAGGAAACAAACAAATCTGAGAAAGCAAACCAAAAACCCCACCCTGCCACCAAAATGGTCAGTTTAGGCTGTCAGGTGATGCTAAGGATGAGCATAGGCTTTGAGATCAGCGGATCCAGTTCCATTCCAGGTTCAGACACTGTAACATCTGTGTGGCTTTAGCCAAGTGACATAATCTCTCTGAGCTTTGGTTTCCATGTATTTGAAATGGGACTATTATTTACTTTGCAAAGCAGTTTTCAAGATTAGAGACAATTCATTGAGAGTCTTCAGCTTATAGTAAACACTTAATACATTTTATTTATTATCATTTGTGCTATGATCTACATCACTGGAGTAATGTGGATACACAGAAGAACAGAACATTAAAAAATATCTGCTTCGATTTAGCATATTGTGTTGAAGTTAAATTGCATCTATTTGTTAAGATAGGTTAAATTTTGTGAACTGAGGTGGAAAATTTTGATAATTTGTATTTAAATATAAATTATCAAAAAGATAATTTATATTTCAATTATTTAAGTTTTAAAATACATTCTCTCTGTGGATATTTTTTATCTATGTAAGTGTAAAAGAAGACATAAACAGAGAATATCTATTTTCCAACAGGAAGTCAATTTTTAAAACATGGCTCTATGTTCTGAGAATGGAAGCTGTTTAGCAGAAAAATGATCCAAGAAATAGTAGTGTCTTCTCTGTCAAGTGAAAATATTGGAACAAGGAGATAATTTGAGTCCAGAGAGAAATTAGAATTAAAACAAGATAAATTTTGCCTAATTAAAATAAAGAATCTTACATTAGGTTAAAAGGAAGACCAAGTGTTGAGTTAGAACAGATAGAGACTTTGGTCTGAGAAAGAGAGAATTATTGATACAACTGTGAAGGACAACAAACACGATTCAGAAAAGGTAATCATGGACTGAAGAATCGAAAATAGTAATTTGGTAATTAGATGATATTTTAATATTTTTGTATATTTTATTATCTTTTAAGGTGCACAGTACTGGACATATCTTCCTAGTCAGCTTATTTTTAATTACTAAAATATTTGCATATTCATTCCTATATTTCATGCTTTTGTTTATTTCTCAGCAGTGAATGCCAGGCATAGTGTTCATCCTGAAAAAACACAGATGATTTAGACACAGAACCTGAGCTGTACAACTATCTATGCCTCACAGCCAATGGGGGTACTGACTGATCACCAGACAATCATAATCAATGAGGCACACAAATGAAAGATATTTGATTATAATTTTGTTCTAATCATTAGTATTCTATCATCAGTTTGAAACTTTTCAGAAAGTCTAATCCATAAGTCCCAATTCTCAGGAAGCTCTGACAGTCCTGGAGACCTCAGGGAACTTGGAAGGAGTTCCATGTGCATATTCCTAGTTAGAATGTTAATAGCTCACTTGAGATGTGTCATGTCAGAACCCTGGCCTTGAGCTCCAGTTCTTTAACACTATCCCTAACCCTAACCCTAGAGCCTTGGGGCCCAGGCAGAGAACTGCCACAGGATGGAGCTACCACAGAAAGCCCCTACCAGGGCAATGCCCAGTGGAGTGTGGGCATGGTACTACCCTGAGTTCTCAGAACTACAGAACCACTAACATGTGATTCCAGTGTGGGAGAAGTGCAGGCATGAGACTCCACCTCACGAGAGCTGCTGCATGGACTGTGCCCAGTGAAGCCATGGGGGAGGGATCATTAGGAGCCTTGGAGGCTCAGCTCCCATCCCAATGTGTCCAGCAGGTGGGACGTGGAGTCAGAAAAGATCACTCTCAAATCTCAGAATTTACGTTTGCCTTTCTGAATTTTGGACTTACTTGAGACCTGTTACCCCTTTCTTCTTTCCTGTTTCTCCCTTGGAGTGGGAATATATGTCCTACGCCCATCTCACCATTCTATTTTGGAAACACGAAACTTGTTTGATTTTTACAAGTTCACAGCTGGGGTACAATTTGCCTCAGGATGAATCATATCTTGAGTTTCACCATCTCTGATTTAGATGACATTTAGATGAGACACTGGGATTTAGACTTTTATGTGAGTGCTGGAACAAAGGAAGACTTTGGGGGCTATTGTGCTGGAATAAGTGTATTTGTATGTGAGGCATACAAATTTTGGGGGGGGGGACAGGGGTGAAATGCCATCATTTGAGTGTTTGCTTCCCTCCAAATATATGTTGGAACTTAATCCCTAATTGCAATAGTATTTAGAAGTGGGTCCTTCAGGAGGTGATTAGTTGTGAGGGTTGTGCCTTCATGAATGAGATTAGTGTTCCTATAAAAGGGCTTGAGGGAGAGAGTTCATTCCTTTCTTACCCCTATTGCCAGGGGAGGACACACCGTTTGTCACCTCCACAGGATGCAGCGACCAGGGGCCATCTTGGAAGCAGAGAGCAAGCCCTTATCAGATACCAAATTTGTGATTTCCCTGCCTCCTAAAGTGTTAAAAACAAATTTCTATTATTTATAAAGTGACCTAGTCTAATGTCTTTTGTTGTAACACTGGGAACGGACTAAGACAGGCACATCTTAAACATTCTCAGCCAATCCCCAGGAGTCCTCTTGGGACAGGACAGAGTTTATAGCCACTCTGATGAGTAAGATCTCAAGACCAAATTATAGTAAAACACAACATGTGAGCACCCTTTTTGATGGTCCCAGCTGAGCTCCAGTGGCAGCCATCAGCTATAGAAATGCACCATCATGGATGTTCAGCCCAGCTGGGCCTTCGGAAGACTGCAGCCCTGCTAACATCTCAACCACATGAGCAACCAGAAGTGAGCAATGCCCAGCCAGGCTCTTTCCAGATTCCTGTGCCACAAAATCATGATCAAAGATAAATAGCAACCTTAAGCAGCTAAGTGTTGGGGTTTTATATGGTTTGGCTGTGTCCTCCCCAAATCTCAGCTTGAATTATAGCTCCCATAATGCCCACATGTTGTGGGAGGGATCCAGTGGGTGATAACAGAATTACAGGGGTGGTTTCCCCCATACTTTTCTTGAGACAGTGAATGAGTCTCATGAGATCTGATGGTTTTATAAAGGAAACTCCTTTCACTTGGCTCCCATTCTCTTTCCTGCCTGCTGCCATGTAAGAAGTGCTTTTTATCTTCTGCCATGATCATGAAGCCTCCTCAGCCACATAGAAATGTGAATCCATTAAACTTCTTTTTCTTTATAACTTGCCCAGTCTGGGTATGCCTTTATCACCAATATGAAAAAGAAATAATACAGGATCATTTGTTACACAGCAGGAATTTCCTATTGCTTTTCTATGTGACACAGAGTTCTAAATCTCTTAGCAGGCTGTGGGTGACTGTTTGGTCCTCAGGCTTGAATCTTTTTTTTATTGCATTTTAGGTTTTGGGGTACATGTGAAGAACATGCAAGATAGTTGCATAGGTACACACGTGGCAGTGTGTTTTGCTGCCTTCTGCCCCCTCACCCATATTTGGCATTTCTCCCCATGCCATCCCTCCCCGGCT
>JAPYYA010002735.1:0-13642 GCA_028533165.1 Leontopithecus rosalia
TAATGATCCTAACACCCAGATACATAGAGACTTAGATTCAATGAATCAGAAAATTAATAAGGGTATCAAGGACTCGAACTCAGATCCGGAACAAGTAAACTTAATAAATATTTACAAAGCTCTCCACTTCAAATACACAAAATATACATTCTTGTCAATACCACATCACACCTACTCATAGGTTTAAATGAAACATTGATTGGTCATTATTAACACCCATTTTTTTTCAGAATAAAGCAATATTTTCGTTCACCCTCCCTCTTTCTCTTCCTCTTTCTTCCTCTCCTTTACTCATTTTTTTTCTTTCTTTCCCTCTCTCCAAAAAAGAAAGAGATAAAAAAAAAAGAAAACTAGAAAAGTAGGAAAGGGGATGGGGTGGGAGGATTATGTTAAAATTGAAAGCAAGAAGACTGTTAGTAAAACTGCAGTTGTTGACCAGGCATGGTGGCACACACCTGCAATCCTACCACTTTGGGAGGCTGAGGCAGGCGGATCACCTGAAACCAGCCTGGTCAACATGGGGAAACCCCGTTTCTAGTAAAAACACAAAAATTAGCTGGGTGTGGTGGCACATGCCTATAGTACCAGCTACATAGGAGGCTGAGTTAGGAGAACCACTTGAACCTGGGAGGCAGAGGTTGCAATGAGCGGAGATGGTGCCACTGCACTCCAACCTGGGCAACAGAGCAACTCTGTCTCAAAACAAACAAACAAACAAACAAACAAAAAAACCCTCTATAATTGTTAACCATATAAGAGAAGGTAAATGCCTACTTACAGAAGGAGTAGGTAAAAAATATTACAAGGTAGAATCAACAGAACTTCATGAGTAGTTTTGTTGATTGAGGTTACATAAAAAGAATCTCTGAACCATGATACTTACTTAATCCTTTATTGAATTGCAAAACACTATGAAAATCTGAAAAGCCATTATCCATAAAAATGCACACATAAAATATCACATTTTGATGAGTTGACTGATCTCCTGAGAAACTGTTATTAAACGTCTGGGTTAAGAGTCAGTGATAGAAGTTTTCTTTCAAATTTCTAGCTTGAGTGACTAACTAGATTGTAATGCTACCAGGTGAGAAATGTAATAGAGTCAGTGGCAGAGATTTGGGAGAAAGAAAATTAGTTCAGTCTTATAATGTGATGTTTGAGGTTCCTAATGCAGAAAGGAATGGAGAGAAGACAGCTGTATTTCTGGATCTAGAACTCAAAAGAAGGGTCTAAGCTGGAAAAAAAATGGTTTAAAGGTCCAAATAGTACATAAAGACAGTGAAAAGGCTGAGATTACTTAGGTAGAGTATTGAATTATAAAAATAGTCAATTAGATGTGGTAGATGCTGTCATGTGCTAAGCAGATCTTCCTTACAGAAATGAAAGACTAATTTCAACCATTTCTGAGATTGCTGTTGGCAGACTGTCCTGAGCTGTCAGCCTCCTGGGAATTTCCTCTGGTTGAAGAGCATTGTCTTGTACAAGTTCTTGCCCTGCTCCTGCTTTGAATGGCTACATTCAATGATTGCTTGATACAAGAATAAAAAGTGCTACCACTTTCCCCGACCCTCCCCATACATCCTCCATACACACAACTAGGGACAACTGCAGAGTTCCTCAGGTGTTTGGCTGAGGCCTTCACTGATCTACAAAACACCTAGGCCTTTTCCTCTGCCCAGTCCTTCTCTCTTCCTCTTTCTCATTGCTCTCAAATGAGGCACTCCCTAATACATGTCAAGCATGCTCATCTCCATCTAAAAGTCTTCCTCCTGGCCACTTCAGCATGCAACATAGACATCAAAGGGAGACACACCATTTCAATCTCTTCCAGGCAGAGTGAAAGAATAAAAGACCTCAAAGTTTTTAAAGATGCCAACACAACACCACATACACACATCTTCAGCATACAATGACAACTCATTTATGGGAAATATATTACTGTAATAAACCGTATTAACTATGTCAAAGAAAATCATATGATCTCAATAGATGCCAGCAAATTATATATAACAATATTCGTCTTCTATTCTTGAATTTTTAAACTCTTAGTAGCACAGAAGTAGTATTTGCTTAACCTGATAAAAATTTATGACTCAAAACAAATAAGCATATTATGCCTAATGGTGATAATTTAAATGCACATACACACACACACACACACACACACACACACACACACACATATATACTTCTGGGATACGTGTACAGAACATGCAGGTTTGTCACATATGGATATGTGTGCTGTGGTGGTTTGCTGCACCCATTAACCCATCATCAACATTAGGTATTTTTCCTAATTGCTATCCCTCTCCTTGCCCCCCAACTTCCTGACAGGCCTTGGTGTGTGATGTTCCCCTCCCTGTGTCCATATGTTCTCATAGTTCAACTCCCACTTATGAGTGAGAACATGCAGTGTTTGGTTTTTTGTTCCTGTGTAAGTCTGCTGAGAATAATGGTTTCCAGCTTCATTTCCCTGCAAAGGACATGAACTCATTCCTTTTTATGGCTGCATAGTATTACATGGTTATATATATGCCACATTTTCTTTTTCCAGTCTATCATTGATGGGCATTTGGGATGGTTCCAAGTCTTTGCTATTGCAAATAGTGCTGCAATAATAATACATGTGCATGTGTGTTTATAGGATAATTTATAATCCTTTGGGTATATACCCAATAATGGGATTGCTGGGTCAAATGGTATTTCTGGTTCTAGATGCTTGAAGAATCCCCACACTGTCTTCCACAATGGTTGAACTAACTTACACTCTCAGCAACAGTAGAAAAGTCTTCCTGTTTCTCCACATCCTTGTCAGCATCTGTTGTTTCCAGATTTGTTAATGATCGACATTCTAACTGGCATGAGATAGTATCTCACTGTGTTTTGATTTGCATTTCTCTAATGACCAGTGATAATGAGCTTTTTTTCATGTATTTTGGCTGCATAAATGTCTTCTTTTGAGAAGTGTCTGTTTATATCCTTCACCCACTTTCGGATGGGTGTTGTTTTTTTCTTGTAAATTTGTTTAAGTTCCTTGTAGTTTCTGGATATTAGCCCTTTTTCCAATGGATGGATTGCAAAAATATTCTTCAATTCTGTAGGTTGCCTATTCACTCTGATGATAGTTTCTTTTGTTGTGCAGAAGTTCTTTAGTTTAATTAGATCCCATTTGTCAATTATGGCTTTTGTTGCCATTGCTTTTGGTGTTTTAGTCATGAAGTATTTGCCCATGTCTATGTCCTGAATGGTATTGCCTAGGTTTTCTTCTAGGGTTTTTATGGTTTTAGGTCTTATGTTTAAGTCTTTAATCCATCTTGAGTTACTTTTTGCATAAGGTTGAAGGAAGGGGTCCAGTTTTAGTCCTCTGTATTTGGATAGCCAGTTTTCCCAACATCATTAATTAAATAGAGAATCCTTTATCCGTTGCTTGTTTTCATCAGGTTTATTAAAGATTAGATGGTTTTAGACATGTGGTGTTATTTCTGAGGCCTCTGTTCTGTTCCATTGGTCTACATATCTGTTTTGATACTAGCATCATGCCTTTTTTGGTTACTGCCGCCTTGTAGGTTTGAAGTCAGGTAGAATGATACCTCCAGCTTTGTTGTTTTTGCTTAAGACTGTCTTGGCTATATGGGCTCTTTCTTAGCTAAATATGAAATTAAAAGTAGTTTTTTCTAATTATGTGAAGAAAGTCAATGATAACTTAATGGGGATAGCATTGAATCTATAAATTACTTTGGGCACTGTGGCCATTTTCACAATATTGGTTTTTCCTATCCATGAGCATGGAATGTTTTCCATTTGTTTGTGTCCTCTCTTATTTCCTTGAGCAGTGGTTTGTAGTTCTCTTTGAAGAGGTCCTTTATATTCCTTGTGAGTTATGTGCCTAGGTATTTTATTCTCTTTGTAGCAATTGGGAATGGAGTTCAGTCATGATTTGGTTATCTGTCTATTATTGGCATATAGTAATGCTTGTGCTTTTTACACACTGATTTTGTATCCTGAGACTTTGCTGAAGTTGCTTATCAGCTTAAGGAGTTTTGGGACTGAGACAATGGGGTTTCCCAAATATATAATCATGTCATCTGCAAACAGAGACAATTTGACTTCCTAGCTTCCTATTTGAATACACTTTATTTCTCTCTCTTGCCTGATTGCCCTGGCCAGAATTTCCAATACTATGTTGAATAGGCATGGTAAGAGAAGGCATCCTTGTTTTGTACTGGTGTTCAAAGGGAATGCTTCCAAATTTTGCCCATTCAGTTTGATATTGGCTGTGGATTTGTCATAAATAGATCTTATTACTTTGAGATACATTCCATCGTACCTAGTTTATTAAGAGTTTTTAGCATTAAGGGGTGTTGAATTTTATTGAAGGCCTTTTCTGCATCTTTTGAAATAATCATGTGGTTTTTGTCATTGGTTCTGTTTATGTAATGGATTAAGTTTATTGATTTGCATATGTAGAACCAGCCTTGCATCCCAGGGATGAAGCCAGCTTCATCTTGGTGGATAAGCTTTTTGATGTGCTGCTGGATTCAGTTTGCCAGTATTTTATTGAGGATTTTCACATTGATGTTCATCAGGAATGTTGGCCTGGAAGTTTTGTTGTTGTTGTGTTTCTGCCGGGTTTTGGTGTAAGGATGATGCTGGCCTCATAAAATGAGTTAGGAAGGAGTCTCTCTTTTTTTATTGTTTGGAATAGTTTCAGAAGGAGTGGTACCAGCTCCTCTTTGTACTTCTGGTAGAATTCAGCGGTGAATCTATCTGGTCCTGGGTTTTGTTTTGTTTTGTAGTCTATTAATTAATGACTCAATTTCAGAAGTTGTTATTGGTCTATTCAGGGATTCAACTTCTTCCTGGTTTAGTCTTGGGGGTGTATTTGTCTAGGAATTTATCTATTTCTTCTAGATGTTCTAGTTTATTTGTTTAGAGATGTTTATAGTATTCTCTGATGGTAGTTTTTATTTCTGTGGCATCAGTGGTCATGTCCCCTTTACCATTTTTTATTGTGTCTATTTGATTTTTCTCTCTTCTTTATTAGTCTGGCTAGTGGTCTATCTATTTTGTTAATCTTTTCAAAGAACTAACTCCTGGATATATTGATTTATTTGAAGGGATTTTCATGTCTCTATCTCCTTCAGTTCTGCTCTGATCTTAGTTATTTCTTGCCTTCTGCTAGCTTTTAAATTTATTTGCTCTTGCTTCTCTAGTTCTTTTAATTGTGATGTTAGAGTGTCAATTTTAGATCTTTGCTGCTTTTTTCTGTGGGCATTTAGTGTATAAATTTCCCTCTAAACACTGCTTTAGCTGTGTCCCAGATATTCTGGTATGTTGTGTCTTTGTTCTCATTGGTTTCAAAGACCTTATTTATTTCTGCCTTAAATTAATTATTTACTCAGTAGCCATTCAGAAGTAGGTTGTTCAGTTTTCACATAGTTGTGCAGTTTTGAGTAAGTTTCTCAATCTTGAGTTCTAATTTGATTGTTCTGCAGTCTGAGAGACTGTTTATTATGATTTCCATTCTTTTGCATTTTCTGAGGAATGTTTTACTTCCAATTATGTGGTCAATTTTAGAATAAGTGCTATGTGGTGCTGGGAAGAATGTGTATTCTGTTGATTTGTTGTGGAGAGTTCTTTAGATGCCTATTAGGTCTGGTTGGTCCAGAGTTCAAGTCCTGAATATCCTTGTTAATTTTCTGTCTCATTGGTCTGTCTAATATTGACAGTGAAGTGTTAAAGTTGCCCATTATTATTGCATGGGAGAATATGTATCTTTGTAGGTCTCTAACAACTTGCTTTATGAATCTAGGTGCTCTTGTATCATGTGCATATATATTTAGGATAGTTAGGTCTTCTTGTTGCATTGATCCCCTTACCTTTATATAATGCCCTTCTTTGTCTTTTTTGATCTTTGTTGGTTTAAAGTCTGTTTTATCAGAGACTAGGATTGCAACCCCTGCTTTTTTTGCTTTCCATTTGTTTGGTAAATGTTACCCCATACTTTTATTTTGAGTCTATGTGTGCCTTTGCATGTGAGAAGGGTCTCCTGAATATAGGATGGAGTTGTTCTTCAGCTCCATCAAGTACCAATGGATCTTGATTCTTCATCCAATTTGTAAGTCTGTGTCTTTTAATTGAGTCATTTAGCCCTTTTACATTTAAGGTTAATATTGTTATGTGTAAATTTGACCCTGTCATGATGCTAGCTGGTTATTTTGTAAGTTAATTGATGCAGTTTCTTCGTAGCGTTGATGGTCTTTATATTTTGGTATGTTGTTGCAGGCAGGCCTTACAAGGTGGTGACACAATCTCTCAGCATTTGCTTGTGTACAGGATGTTGTTTCTCCATGGCTTATGAAGCTTAGTTTGGCTGGATATGTAATTCTAGGTTGAAAATTCTTTTCTTTAAGAATGTTGAATATTGGCCCCCACCCTCTTCTAGCTTGCAGGGACGTTGCAGAGAGATCCACTGTTAGTCTGATGGGCTTCCCATTGTGGGTAACCTGACTTTTCTCTTTGGCTGCCCTTAACATTTTTTCCTTCATTTCAGCCTTGGAGAATCTGAAGATTATGTGTCTTGGGGTTGCTCTTCTTGAGGAGTATCTTTGTGGTGTTCTTTGTATTTCCTGAATTTGAATGTTGGTCTATCTTGCTAGGTTGGGGAAGTTCTCCTGGATAATATCATGAAGTATGTTTTCCAACTTGGTTCCATTCTCATCACTTTCAGATACACCAATCAAATGTAGGTTTGGTCTTTTCACATAGTCCCATATTTCTTGGAGACTTTGTTCCTTTTCATTCTTTTTTCTGTAATCTTGCCTTCACACTTTATTTCATTAAGTTGATCTTCAATCTCTGATATCCTTTCTTCTGCTTGATCAATTCAGCTATTGATATTTTATACACTTCATGAAGTTGTTGTGCTGTGTTTCTCAGGCCCATCAGGTCATTTATGTTCTTCTCCAAACTGGTTATTCTAGTCTGAAGTTCCTATAACCTTCTATCAAGGTTCTTAGCTTCCTTGCACTGGGTTAGAACATGGTCCTTTAGCTTGGAGTTTGTTATTATCTACCTTCTGAAGCCTACTTCTGTCAATTCATCAAACTGATTCTCTGTCCAGTTTTGTTCCCTTGCCGGTGAGGAGTTGTGATTTTTTGCAAGAGATGAAGCATTCTGGTTTTTGGAATTTTCAGCATTTTTGAGCTGGTTTTTCCTCACCTTCATGGATTTATCTACCATTCAGATGGAGTTTTTACATGGGTAAACTTTTTGTTGATGCTGATGTTATTGCTTTCTGTCTTTTAGTTTTCCTTCTAACAGTCAGGCCCCTCTTCTGTAGGTCTTCTGCAGTTTGCTGGAGGTCCACCCTAGGCCCAGAGAGGAGGAATCTAGAGAGGCAGTCTGGCTATAGCAGCTTTGCCATCCTGTGGTCGGTTCTTCCCAGTTTGAACTTCCTACTGGCTTTGTTTACACAAGCTTGAGCATCCCAGGTTGACTTCAGACTGCTGTGCTGGCAGCAAGAATTTCAAGACAGTTGAGCTTAGCTTGCTGGGCTCTGTGGAAATGGGATCCACTGAGCAAGACCACTTGGCTCTCTGGTTTCAGCCCCCTTTTCAGGGGAGTGAGCAGTTCTGTCTCACTGGCATTCAAGGCACCACTGTGGTATGGAAAAAAAACTTCTGGAGCTAGCTGAGTGTCTTCCCAAATGGCTGCCCAGTTTTGTTCTTGAAACCCAGGGCCCTGGTGGTGTGGGTACCCAAATCTTTTGGTCTACTGGTTTCCAAAATTATGGGAAAAGCTAGTATCTGGGCTAGATAGCATCACCCCTCAAGGCAAGGTCCCTCACAGCTTCCCTTGGCTAGGGGAGGGAGTTCTCTGACCCCTTGCACTCCCTGGATGAGGAGACACCCCACCCTGCTTCTGCTGGCCCTTCATGGGCTGCACCCACTGTCTAACCAGTCCCAATTAGATGACCTGGGTACCTCAGTTGGAAATGCAGAAATCACCTGCCTTCTGTGTTGGTCTCATGGGGAGCTACAGACTAGAGCTATTTGGCCATCTTTCCCTGGAACCCTAAATGCTTTTATAGAGTAAGCAACAAACTAAAGATTCCCTTTATCATGACTATAATTTAGTATTGTTCTCAATTTACTAATCAAAACCAAAGTAGGTAATAGAAATAAGTGATAAATATAGGAAGGGAGAAGACAAATTTAAAATAATTGCAAACAATAAAGGTTCCTTCACTAGACAACATGAAGGAATGGACTGGAAAACTACAATATATATACTAGTAAATTACAAAATTAACATACAAAATCAGGTAGCTTTTTAAAACATTGTTGAATTATTTTTAAAAAACAATTCTATTTGAAATAAGAATTACAAAAAAGACCTACGTATAAACCCACTAATCAGAAAAGACATTCTATTGTAATTTAAATATCAACTGAAGAGCATAAAATATTTAAGGAAATAAGTAGACAAATCACTTTCTTGTATGGAATAACTTAATAGACTTGCCAATTCTATTTCTCTTTCTAACTAGTACAGTATACATTAAAATACCTAGAATATCTTCAAATTGTACATAAGGATTGTAATTCCAATTGGGAAAAAAAGGAAAAAGACTAGACATTTCCTGGAATAAAAGTTGTAATAATTCAATCAGCTTGTTAAATGGATTTTAAAAGCAGACAAACAGATGACTAGAACAGGAGAAAGTCAAAAATAAAACCAAATTCAGATGGGAATTTATTTTATGGCAAAGGTAACATTTCAAATTAGTGGGGAAAGAAAAAGATTATTCAAATTGTCTTTAAAAAATTAGACAACCTTAATCCTCACAAATACATGGAATATGTAAGCACACACATATTGGTAGCATAAAAGTAAATTTATATTGTAAGAGTTAGGATGACGTTTGGAAGCTGGACGTGAAACAGATAAGCAAGAGCAAGCCTCCTTGCCATCCCTCAGACACAGAAAGCCCTCTGGAAGCTTAAGGACTTTGCATTTCCTGAAGGCTTTCCTAGACGGCTTTCATCAACCCTGCACCAAACAGTCTCATGACTTGCTCACATCCTTGAGGTTTTTATTCATATATTATCTTAGTGAGGTCTGTGGTCTTAAACTGCAATCCACCCTAAACTCATTCCCCTATTCTTGTGCTTGCATTAATTTTCTCCTTTAGCACTTGCCACTGTCGAACATATTCCATATTATTGTACTTATTTATCATGTTTATCATCTAAGCTCCCCAATGAGACTTTAGGCTTCATAAAAGCAAAAATGCTTTTTCTGTTTTGTTCATTTCTCAATGCCTACAAAACTGCCTAAGACATACTAAATGCTCAAAATATTTTTGATGAGTTAGAGAAGAGTAAAAGGTCAAAGAAATAAGAAAGAAACCTGAATAAAAGATGTAATTGAAGCCAAAAGGAGGACAATGACAATAGTTCCATAAATTGTAGAAAAGCATAGTTGGATAAGTAGACAAAAGTGTCCATTAGAATAAAAATTAGAATATTACTAATCACTTTGGCAAGACCAATCTGGGAAGCAATTCTCCATGGGTCTCTTGCATTTCTACACAGGATAGTAGCAGAGATACTGTCTTTTGTTCCAGACTATCTTTTCAAGAATATCTGTATAATGAACAGCCTTAGAAGATATAACTTAGAACTTTGGCTGATGGATATAGTGTCTCCCCTTGGAGCAAAAGACAGGCATGCTTACTGCCTTGTATTAAAATTTTGGGCTCTCTATCTCTCAGGATTCCTCTCCTGTAATGTGACTCACTAACTCTGCAGGGTACCAGCTCACCCTCACTGTGTTCCCTTACAGAAATTGGGGCTCAGAGAATAGGCAGAAAAGCTGTTGAGAGTCTGCCTGCTGCTATTTCTGTGAATAATAAATTCACCTTCATCTCTAACTCAGGAGTCTTCGTCTCCTGCCAGCATTTATTATACTATGGCAGGCTAGCTTATTAGTAGTGGGGAATTAGGTAAAATCTCAGACTTTTTTACAGTTCTAGAGAGATAGGTGCCAAAATAATAGGACTTTTTATATGTACCTCAGCACTAGCAATGATATGATAATTCAGTTACACTCAATATAATATCAGATAACCCCTTAGAAACATTGCCTCAAATTCCCTTTCATGTACATGGTATTTAGTTGCATAACATTTATGTAGAATAATTCATCGTATCATTTATCTGGTTATCATATAATTCTTAGCTACTGGCAGTATCGATAATCTGGCTGGCCCTATGTCTCAGGAGGAGAATGAGGGATACATGCAGCAGAACTCACCAGACTATGTGAATACAAAACAGCTCTTCCACGCAATTCCTTAAAATCATGAGTAAAAAGTAAACGCTTATTTTTTATGCCACTTTGATTTTAATAGTATTGTTATTAAACAGAAGTAATAGCTGTTACGAGACTCAAAATCTCAACACCTTCAATGTGATAACAGTTTATTTCTCTCTTATGTCACATGCTAGAGGGAGGTAAATGCAAAAGACTAGTCTTACAGTTCATCTGCACAAAATTACCCAAGAGCAAAAGCTCATGTGATATTTTTCTCTATCTTCCATCCAAAATCATCTTTATCTCTTGTTCCAAGATAGCTTAATACCTTACCTATGTTTCAAAAAAATTTAGTATGGAGGAAGAGAGGCAGAAAGGCAACACACTTTTAAAGACAGCCCATATTTTGTACCCATTAAATTTCCTCATAGACAATTGATCAGATATAAGTCACATGGCCACACCTTGTTTTAAGGGAAGTAAGAAAACTTACTCTATTTTTTGAAATTGTAACTAAAAATCAGGAGCCATTTCACTGTGAAAGAAGGAGGGAATGGAAATTGGAATGCAATTAACATTCTTTGCCACAGTCTGTCCATGTTGCAACCCAAATATCTATGCACAATCTCTCTTACTTACATATAACATACTTGTTACATCCACAAAAGAGAAACTTCCAAGTCCCATCAATTACTGCACCCAGCTGAAAGCCCCTCTCATCTGGTGATGTGTGGCTCTTTGCTTTAAATATATATATAGGGCCTCATGTTTTTACAGCCTATAAACTAAAATAAAAGTTAGTATCTGTCTCCAACATATACAACACTCAGGGGTTGTAAAGAAATTGGATAAGGCAATCTAAACTGCCCCTCATAAGCAAAAGGGGGATTGATAGACATATGGTAGTCCCTGGACTGTGGCATTAATCACATCCCACTAGGTAGGAATTACAAATATTCCCTGATCAACCATGGAGTAAGTCCCTTGGTTAGGCCCATCTGGAAGTACCTGATTCAAACCCCTTTGCTCAACCCTCTGCAAGGTGCTTTTCTATCTTGTGTCCTCCCTTGCCATGAATCAAATAGACATTATAGAAATAATTCTTCTTGGAGATTGCAATGTTCTGTAGCCTGCTTCTTGCTGGTCCACGTTTGGCAGCCCAGAGAATTCTTTTTTTAGAGGTTGAACAATTATAGGTTTTTTCAAGCCATGTTGTTGTTCTTTATTCATACAATTCCCTCAAAACCTCAGTAAGCTTTTAGGCAATTTGTTTTGGATTGGTCCCATGTGTAAGTAACTATAGCCAAAGATCTAATTTAAATGTAGTTTTCAACCCTAAAGATGCTTGTCTTTCCTTATTACCCTGTGTGCTTGCCCACCCCCTCTCTGGATGGAAGATACATTCAGGCTCTCTGAGCCATTTTGTTTGGGTGGGAAAGCAATACCCTTAATTTTATTTTGCCTCTGGTCTGGCTCCCAAATCTGGCAGGGCATTGAGCTTATCTCCTACTAAAGCAGTGGCTTTGAAGCCATCAATTATAATTCCTTTGGTTTGAAGTATAGGAAAAGTTGCCCTTTTCAACCCTTAAAGTCCTCAAATTATAGTACTCTCAGTAAAATTATTTTGCTAACCCAGCACAAAAAGCCTTTCTTCACAGAACTGTATTCCTTTCCACCTCCACTTACATACTAGCTAACCCTAGACTAACTTCATCTCTTTAAGATTTCACTAAAAGAGCAAAAAGCAGTCAACATGTTGAGATTCTGCTGCTTTCCTATGATTTCCCCTAATGTTCGGTCTCAGCTTGTGGACTGCCTTCTAAGATATTACAACCTATAATTAGACCGATGGTTTGCCTCAGCATCCTTAAGGATCAATAGGCTTTTCTGACTCCAATATCTATGTCTCCTTTTCGCGCCTCCCAAATGCTAAATATAATACATCACATATCTAGGTTATGCCTCTTTATGCACCCAACTTCTGGCACCAAATTCTGTCTTAGGATGTAGGTTTGGAATGTGTAACCGTGACTCAATTACAGTACATAAAGAAAACAGAGGTTTAGTGCCTGTTCATTATATTCTGAAAATAGTAGTCTAGGGCTCTTACAGGGGATAAGGGCTCTTGATGTCACATAACTTTGTCATCTCTAAGGTATTGCTCTTACCTATATGGTGTAATATAACTCATCACCACTTTTAAAGTTTAAAAGTGTTTAAAAAACACTTTTTAAAGCAGCAGGATGAGAAAAGGGTGGTAAGACGTAACATTTCCTCTTTTTGAAGATATGTTTGGAAGCTGCATAAGTCACCTCCCAAGAAGCTTGGAAAATGTAGTATTTACTCCATAGCCATAGGTCCTGCTACAAAACAAGAGTCTTTTCATTAAGGAAGGAGGAAAGAATGGATATCAGGGAGCAAAAAGTATTTTTTCTACAATTTTAAAAAAGAGACTTGCTTATTTTAATCTAACATATTGGGGTATTGTGAACCAATATGTATAACAATAAGAATCAAGTTGAATAGAGCATTATTTTAAAAACAGCTGTCCTGCGCATGGTGGCTCATGCCTGTAACCCCAGCACTTTGGGAGGCCATGGCAGGTGGATCATGAGCTCAGAAGTTCAAGACCAGCCTGATCAAGATGGTGAAACCCCGTCTCTACTAAAAGTACAAAAACTGGCCAGGTGTGGTGGCAGGCACCTGTAATCTCAGCTACTCAGGAAGCTGAGGCAGAGAATTGCTTGAACCCAGGAGGCAGAGGTTGCAGTAAGCCGAGATCATACCACTGTACTCCAGCCTAGTGACAGAGCAAGACTCTGTTTCCAAAAAAAAACCCCAAAAAACAGCAAACAAACAGCTGGTGCTGTAATTTTTTATAGACTATTTTAGAGAATATTTCTAACATTCAAAATATAAATTTTAATATAAATAAATATAAATTTACAGCTTACTTTTTGTATTAAATGCCTGTTACATAACTGTCATCTCTAAGGTAAATTCCTATTACATAACAGGTATTTGGTAAATAGTTGTTGAATGAAACAATGAATGAACTGACCAATTTAAAAAAATGCATTGAGTACTTGATGTGATACTATAACTGTGTACACACTGAAGATATTTTTTTTTTTTTTTTTTTTTGAGACGGAGTTTCGCTCTTGTTGCCCAGGCTGGAGTGCAATGGCGCGATCTCGGCTCACCGCAACCTCCGCCTCCTGGGTTCAGGCAATTCTCCTGCCTCAGCCTCCCGAGTAGCTGGGATTACAGGCACGCGCCACCATGCCCAGCTAATTTTTGTATCTTTAGTAGAGACGGGGTT
>JAPYYA010002736.1:0-13640 GCA_028533165.1 Leontopithecus rosalia
TTCACTTATGAAGCTCAGTTTGGCTGGATATGAAATTCTGAGTTGAAAGTTCTTTTCTTTAAGGACGTTGAATATTGGCCCCCACTCTCTTCTGGCTTGTAGGGTTTCTGCTGAGAGACCTGCTGTGAGTATGGGCTTCCCTTTGTGGGTGACCCGACCTTTCTCTCTGGCTGCCCTTAGGATTTTCTCCTTCATTTCAACCCTGGTGAATCTGATGATTATGTGCCTTGGGGTTGCTCTTCTTGCGGAATATCTTTGTGGTGTTCTCTGTATTTCCTGGACTTGAATATTGGCCTGCCTTGCTAGATTGGGGAAGTTTTGCTGGATAATTTCCTGAAGAGTATTTTCCAGCTTGGATTCATTCTCTTTGTCACATTCAGGTACACCTATCAAACGTAGAGTAGGTCTTTTCACATAGTCTCATATTTCTTCGAGACTTTGCTCATTCCTTTTTATGCTTCTTTCTCTAGTCTTGGCTTCTCGTTTTATTTCATTGACTTGATCCTTGACTTCTGATATCCTTTCTTCTGCTTGGTCAATTCGGCTGTTGAAACTTGTGCATGCTTCGCAAAGTTCTTGTGTTGTGTTTTTCAGCTCCATCAAATTCACTTATATTCCTTCTAAGTTGTGCATTCTCATTAGCATTTTGTCAAATCTTTTTTCAAGATTCTTAGTTTCTTTGCATTGGGTTAGAACATGTTCTTTTACCTCACAGAAGTTTCTCATTACCCACCTTCTGAAGTCTGCTTCTGTCATTTCATCACACTCATTCTCCATCCAGCCTTGTTCCCTTCCTGGTAAGGAGTTGTGATCCCTTGTAGGAGGGGAGGTGTTCTGGTTTTGGGTGTCTTCCTCCTTTTTGTGCTGGTTTCTTCCCATCTTTGTGGATTTATCCACCTGTCATCTTTGTAGTTGCTGATTTTCAGATTGAGTCTCTGAGTGGACGTCCAGATTGTTGATGATGAAGTATTTGTGTTTCTTAGTTTTCCTTCTAACAGTCTGGCCCCTTGCTGTAGGACTGCTGAGGTCTACTCCAGGCTCTGCTTGCCTGGGGATCATCTGCAGCAGCTGCAGAACAGTAAGGGTTGGTACCAGTTTCTTCTTCTGCTATCTTTGTCCCAGAATGATGCCTGCCAAATGTTAGTCTGAACAGTCCTTTGTGAGGTGACTCTTTGGATATACGGGGGTCAGGGATCTGCTTGAGGAGACAGTCTGACCTTTATAGGAGCTCAAGTGCTGAGCTGTGAGCTTCGTTGTTCAGAGCTGCTGGGCAGGTATGTTTAAGTCTGATGCAGCAGAACTCATAAATCCTTTTTTTTTCCCCAACGTGCTCTGTCCTGGGGAGTTAGGGCTTTATTTATGAGTTTCTGTTGCACTGCTGCCTTTTTTTTCAAGGCTGCCCTGCCCAGCAAGGAGGCAGCCTAGTCACTGTCTGCCTGCAGAGCCTTTGCTGAGCTACTAAGGGCTCCGCCCTGCTGTCTTGTGAACTTCCCTGCAGTCCTGTTTATATGGGTGTGGTTAGAACTGCCTCAGCAATGGTGGCGCACCTCTGTAATGGCGGACTGTCACTGTAGTGGCGGGTTGCCTTGGTAATGGCGAGTTGCCTTTGCAACGGCGGGCTGCCTCAGCAATGGCGGACTATGTCTGTAGGGGTAGAGTGCCTTGTTAATGGTGGACGCCCCTCCCCCACAGAGCTGGACCATCCCGGGTTCAGCTGTGCTTGCCGTGAAACTCTCAACCCAGGGCATTTCCAATTGCTATTTTTTTTGTGGGGGTGGGACCTGCTGAGCCTGATCATCTGGCTCCCTGCCTCAGAGCCTTTTTTTTTTTAAGTTGAATGGCTGACTCTCTCCCAGGTGTTCCAGTCGCCTGCTGAAAAGGTGCCGGGATCTGTGTGATTTCCCGTGTGGCCACCCACTGTGCCAGCGGCGCTTCCCGGGAGTCTCCTGGCCTGGTTCCCTATTTCTGTCCCCTGTTTAATCAGATCCATGGGTGACTCTGCCTTCCCAGAGCTCCAATTGCCAGCTTAAAAGGGCAGCCAGACCAGTGTATTTTGTATGGAGAACTGCCACACTGGGGCGCTGGCAAAATAGCTATGCTGGCCAAAATAGCCATGCTGGTGACCTGTGGGGCTCCTCCGCCTCGGAATCTCCTGGTCTGTGGGCAATAAAGATCCGTCTGGAAATGTGGCATCCACTCACCCTTTGCGCTTTCACTGGGAGCTGCAATCCTGAGCTGTTCCTAAACCGCCATCTTGGATCTTCCCTCACAAGTATGTTTTTAAATGATTGCCTTTGAGTTTACTCATTTTGATACAATTGTTCTTTAATTCATGCATATGTGCTATTGCAGAGGAAGTTTGAGTTTATGACAATACAGAGATTAAAAGGAAGTCCCCATGCTGTTCATGAAATGAAAAGTTTAAAACAAGAAAAAGCACCAGTTTCAAAAACTTACAAGGTATGATGTGATTGAAAATTTCTCCAATGGGAAGCCAGGAAGATTTATCTGATGCTTTAATCTTTTCTCTATGATTTTTTTCTTTTTGGAATGTTTGCTCTGGAAAGGATTCACCATAATAATATTTTAACTGGGAAATACCTCAAGAATATTTAAAAACATACTTTCATTTGCAAAAACAAACTCTATTACAGCAGTGTTTCGGGTACAATAATTGATACACCATTAGTGGCTTTATTGCTTAATATGTTTTGATACTCCAGAAGCATTTGCTATTATATTTCAGTCAAGATTGCAATCCATCCCTGAATGGATTTCCATGTATCTTTGTTTTCCTAAGAATTTTTAAAATTTGAGGTATAAATTACATATGGTAACATAATGCACAAATCCTTTAGTGTAAAGTTTGATTAATTCTGATAAATATTTCTTGTTGCCTACAACCAAAAATAGGATATTTCCACTATCCTAGAAAGTTCTGTAGTGCCCTTTTCTAGTCATTCTTTTCTGCCAGAAGCCGTTGATCTGATTTATATTACCATAAGTTAGTTTTGCCTGTTTGAGACATTTGTCCAGGGAATTGTTTTGTGTGTACTTTTTTGTGTAAGGCTTTTTCTCAGCGTAATTATGAGTGTATCAATACTTGGTTCCTTACTATTGCTCAATAGTATGACTGTATCAGAGTTTGTTCACTCTTCTGTTGATAGACATCTGGGCTTTTTCTAGTTTTTGTCTGCAGTGATTAAAGCTTTTATGAATATTGATGTAGAGGGTTTTTATGGAATATGTTTTCATTTCTTTTGGGCATACCAGAAATACAGTTTCTGAGTCATAAGGTAGATAAAGGTAGATGTATGTTTTTAACAAACCGACAGTTTTCCAAATTGGTGGTACTTTTTTATATTCCTATTAGTAGTATATCAAACTTTTGGTTCCTCCACAGCCTTGTCAACATTTTGTGTTTTCAATTTTGTCTATTTTGACCCTTCAAGTGGATGTGTAGTAGTATCTTATGGGCTTTGATCATTTTGATATATTGATAAATTTTCTAGTTCTTTATAAATTGAGAAAATTGGAGTAAATTGAAAAGGTAAAGATTTTATATTCAGGAACTTAAGATAATTTTTCATCTAAAGGGAGTTAGTTTCTATTTGAAAAAATTAAGAAAGTGAAAAGTTGCTCTTGAGAATAATGTGGTAATGCAACTATTTATCATTTTGTCTTTAGTCATCTGATTCTGGTTTTGCAGATGGCCATCTGCTTAACGTTGCCTTTTTATTAATTTGCTTTTATATTTCTCTCTTTGAAGTCTTTTAAATTTTTTACTTTTTAAATTATTATTATTATTATTATTTTTTGAGGTGGAGTCTTGCTTGGTCACCCAGGCTGGAGTGCCGTGGCACCATCTTGGTTCACTGCAACCTCTACCTCCTGGGTTCAAGCCTCCTGAAGATATGGGATTACAGGTGCCCACCACCATGCCTTCCTAAGTTTTGTATTTTTAGTAGAGATTGGGATTCACCATGTTGGCCAGGCTGGTCTCAAACTCCTGACCTCAGGTGATCTACCTGCCTCTGCTTCCCAAAGTGCTGGGATTACGGACATGAGCCACCAAGCCCTGCCTGTTTTGTTTTTTAGATACAGGGTCTGCCTCTGCCACCCAGGCTGGAATGCAGTGGCTTGATCATAGCTCGCTGCAGCCTTGAATTCCTGGGTTCACATGATCCTCCCACCTCAGCCTCTGAAGTAGCTAAGACTGTAGGCATACACCATTACAGTGAGCTAACTTTTGTATTTTTTGTGGAGACACGGACTTGCTGTGTCACCCAGTCTGATATTAAATGTCTGGCAGTCCTCCTGCCTCAGCCTCTCAGAGTTCTAGGATTATAGGCTTGAGCTACCATACCTAGTCTGTCTTTACAGATTTTTTTTCTTTTTTTTGAGATAGAGTCTTGCTCTTGTTGCCCAGGCTGGAGTGCAGTGGCACAATCTTGGCTCAGTGCAACCTGCGCCTCCTGGGTTCAAGCAGTTCTCCTGCTTCAGCCTCCTGAGTAGCTGGGATTACAGGCGCCTGCCACCACACCTGGCTAGTTTTTGTATTTTTAGTAGAGATGTGGTTTCACCATGTTGCCCAAGCTAGTCACAAACTCCTAACTGCAGGTGATCCGCCCACCTCGGCCTCACAAAGTGCTGGGATTATAGGCATGAGCCATTGTGCCGGCCTGCAGATTTTTAAAAAACTACATTTAACATAGTTCCCTGCTTAAGGTGGCTATGTATAGTGGTATCTTATTAAGAAAAATACTGAATTAAATTAGAAATGTGTTTTGTAATACTTAAAATTAATCTAATTAAATTTATAAAGTACTTCGTTCTTTTCTTTTACTTTTCATTTTGGTAGGCTCTCAGAGGACAAGCAAGATTGCTAGGAAAAAAATGTTCATATCATGTGTACTGAATGTTATACTGCAAAGACTAACAATTTTTGTGAGAAGACAAAGATACGAAGTTTCATAGTGGAAATTCTTTGGCTCTGGAAATCTTTAATATTTTCTTAGAGTCTTTTAATTGAGGTGGTTCATGCTCTTGAGTTAAGACTAATTTTCCCTTTTTTTTTTTTTTTTTTTTTTTGCGACCGAGAGACCGAGTTTTGCTCCATCACCAAGCTGGAGTGCAGTGGTGTGATCTCAGCTCACTGCAATCTCCACCTCCTGGGTTCAAGCAAGTCTCCTGCCTCAGCCTCCCAAGTAGCTGGGACTACAGGGGTGTACCACCATGCCAGCCAATTCTTTGTATTTTAGTAGAGACTGGGTTTCATCATGTTGGTCAGGATGGTGTCAATCTCCTGACCTGATGTTCTGCCTAACTCGGCCTCTCAAAGTGCTGGGATTACAGGCATGAGCCACCAGGTCTAGCCACTAATTTGACTTTTTTTTTTCCATCTTATCAAACTTGGTCAAAGAATTTTTATGAAATGTTTTCTTTTAGTAATAAAGTACAGTTATTTCAACTTCCTAATTATGATTACTTTTCTTGCCTTCTCTCAGTTATCGTTTACATTGTTTTTAATATTAGTTAATGAGGTTTCCTTTTTTTTTTTTTTTTTTGAGACGGAGTTTCGCTCTTGTTGCCCAGGCTGGAGTGCAATGGCACAATCTCGGCTCACCGCAACCTCCGCCTCCTGGGTTCAGGCAATTCTCCTGCCTCAGCCTCCCAAGTAGCTGGGATTACAGGCACGCACCACCCCGCCCAGCTAATTTTTTGTATCTTTAGTAGAGACGGGGTTTCACCATTTTGACCAGGATGGTCTCGATCTCATGACCTCGTGATCCACCCGCCTCAGCCTCCCAAAGTGCTGGGATTACAGGCTTGAGCCACCGCGCCCGGCCTGTTAGTGAGGTTTTCTTTGTTGTTGTTGTTTTTGAAGGGGAATCTCGCTTTGTTGCCCAGACTGGAATGCAGTGTCATGATCTTGGCTCACTGCAACCTCCACCTCCTGGGTTCAAGTTGTTCTTTTGCCTCAGCCTTCTAGTAGCTGGGATTACAGGCATGTGCCTCCATGCCTGGCTAATTTTTGTATTTTTGGTAAAGACAGGGTTTCACTGTGTTGGCTAGGCTGGTCTTGAACTCCTAACTTCAGTTGATCCACCTGCCTCAGCCTCCCAAATTGCTGGGATTACAGGTGTGAGACACTATACCTGGCCAGCTGAGGAGGTTTGATTTGGAATTTCTTTTGTTTGGAGAAGCTCTGTTCTTAACATATTTTAATGAATTACTTTAGTCAAATTATTCTTTAATTACTTAGAAAATTTAAGACTTGTCTTTGAAGTTTTATGTAAGTTGTGAACTGAAATAAATGATTTAATTTTTGACATATAGGTACCACTTAATGGGCAAGTTTACGAGCTTTTAACTGTCTTCATGGACTGGATTTCGGATCATCATCTTAGCAAAGTGAAACATGAAGAATCTGGAATGGATGATAAAAAACCACAACTCAAATTTGCTTCCCAGAGAAATGATATTCAGGAAAAGTGTGTAAAGGTTTGTTTTTTTAATTTGAAATATGTGACTCAAAATATATGAAGATGAACAAAGGAAAAGCCAGGGCCAGGCGTGGTGGCTCATGCCTGTAATCCCAGCACTTCAGGAGGCTGAGGCAGGTGGATCACCTGAGGTCAGGAGTTCGAGAGCAGCCTGGCCAACATGGTGAAATGCCATCTCTACTAAAAATACAGTAACTGGGCATCATGGCATGTGCCTGAAATCCCTGCTACTCAGGAGGTTGAGGCAGGAGAAATGCTTGAATCTGGGAGGTGGAAGTTCCAGTGAGCTGAGATTGCACCATTGTACTCCAGCCTGGGTGACAGAGCAAGACTCTGTTTCCAAAAAAAAACTTAGAAAAAACAGATTTGATAAGGTCGTTCTTGCTGGTCTCCTGCAGAGTCCAGAGGTGATGCAGGGTATCACATGGCTAGAGGGCTGAGCATGTTAGTGACGGTCTCTCTTCCTCTTAGAAAGCCACCTGTCCAATTCCCATGATAATTCATTAACCCATGGATGGATTAATCCTCTCCTGAGGACATCCCCCATAACCCAGTCACCTCTTTTGAAAAGTTTTCTTTTAGAAATGGTATCTCCTTGTGTCACCTAGGCTGGAGTGCAGTGGCCCAGTCATTGTTTACTATAGCCTCCAAACTCCTAGCCTCAAGCAGTCCTCCTCCCTCAGCCCTTTGAGTAGTTGGGACTACAGGCATATACCACCTTGCCCAGCTAATTTAAGAAAAAATTTTAATAGAGATCGGGCCTCGCTTCATTGTCCAGGCTGGTCTTGAACTTCTGGCTTCAAGCAGTCCTCCTGCCTTGGCCTCCCAAAGTGTTGTCATTACAGGTGTGAGCCACTGTGCCCGGACCTCGTCACCTTTCAAAGGCCCTACTTCCCAATACTGTCCTATTGGGAATTAAGTTTCAACATGAGTTTTGGAGGGAACAAACATTGAAACCATAGCACATGGCAAAAGGGAATTAAAGTTGCTAATCAGCTGACCTTAAAATGGGGAGATTATCAGGCCGGGCACTGTGGCTCAAGCCTGTAATCCCAGCACTTTGGGAGGCTGAGGCAGGTGGATCACGAGGTCAAGAGATCGAGACCGTCCTGATCAACATGGTGAAACCCGTCTCTACTAAAAATACAAAAAATTAGCTGGGCGGGGTGGTGCGTGCCTGTAATCCCAGCTACTCGGGAAGCTGAGGCAGGAGAATTGCCTGAACCCAGGAGGCCGAGGTTGCGGTGAGCCGAGATCGCGCCATTGCACTCCAGCCTGGGTAATGAGAGCGAAACTCCGTCTCAAAAAAAAGAAAAAAATGGGGAGATTATCTAGGATTATGTGAGTGGTCCCAGTTAATCATATAAACTCTTTAAACCTGAAGGAATCAGAAGAGTAGATAAGAGACTCAACCCACTTTTGCTGGCTTTGAAGATGGAGAAAGAGGGCCATGAGACATGGAAATCAGATTTTTTTTTTTGTTTTGTTTTTTGGTGACAGAGTCTCGCTTTGTCACCAGGCTGGAGTGCAGTGGTGCAATCTCGGCTCACTGCAACCTCCACCTCCTGGCTTCAAGTGATTCTCCTGCTTCAGCCTTCCAAGTAGCTGGGACTACAGGCACGTTCCACCGTGACCAGCTAATTTTTATACTTTTAGTAGAGATGGGGTTTTACCATGTTGGACAGGATGGTCTCGACCTCTTGGCCTCATGATCTGCCTGCCTTGGCCTCCCAAAGTGCTGGGATTACAGGTGTGAGCCACCACGCCAGCCATCAGATATCATCTAGAAGCTGGGAATTACCCTCAGCTGACAGTCACAAAGGACATATGAATCTCAGTACTCTAACTGCAGCAAACTGGATTCTGCATGCAACTTAAATGAGCAAGGAAATGGATCCTCCCTTAGCCTCCAGAAAGGAACACAGCTCTGTAGATACCTTGATTTTGACTGGCTGAGACCCACATTAGACTTTTGAACCTACAGAATTATACTTAATTTATTTTGTTTAAATATTAAGTTTGTGATACTTGTTATGTCAGCAATAGGACCCAAATACATCTTTTTTTACAATTTTGTCTCTTAGTACCTACATCAATTATTTTCCTATATCTAGCCTCATTTTAGAAGTAACTGCTAATTAGGGAGTCCTGCAGTATTAAAGTTCTGCAGAGAAATTTTATTTGTTATAACTAGATGAGGGCTGGGCACGGTGGATTACATGGCTCTTACCTATAATCCTCACACTTTTGAGAGGTTGAAGTGAGAGGATCACTTGAGCCTAGGAGTTTGAGATCAGCCTGGGCAACATGGCAACACCCAACCTCTATAAAAAATGCAAAATTAGCTAGGTGTGGTGGTGCACACCTGTAGTCCCAGTTCCTTGGGAGGCTAAGGTGGGAGGATCTCCTGAACCTGGGGAGGTCAAGGCTGCAGTGAGCTGTGATTGTACCACTGCACTCCAGTCTGGGCAACAGAGTGAGACCCTGTCTGAGGAAAAAAAATGGAATCAGGATCATGTAATACTGTGTTTTTATGTTAGTCTAATGACATATGAGAATAATATTTAGCACATGTATTTCTCAGGATTCATTTTAACATCTCTAAATAAAAAGTTGTCTGTTGATGTGTTCAGGATTTGCAGTTTCTGTTGAGTCTAGATCTTTCAATTAAAATACTGTTTTCAACTTATTACTATGTATTAATAAAGGTAGAGCAGTTTTAAGGCATATAAGTAATCTTTTAAATATAATAGAAGGATAAGTAGTACCCAATTAACAAATAATTTTCTTGTGGCCATCACAAGCAGGTATTCACATCTCTTTAGGAAGATGTAAAATTTGTAATTTTAAATAATGCAACCTTATCTTAAAACCTTTTTTTTTGTTGTTATAGGACTCTGTTAACCACTTGGGCAAGAATTACATTTATTCTCAAAATATTTTAGCAAAATATTATTTTCAGAAATTACCTTTGGAAACTTATGACAGATTTTTTTTTTTTTGTATATTTGATCACAGTTACAACTAATCATTTGAGGATGGATTTAATATTTACAAACACATAAAGCCACTGAGGAGTAAATTTTATATACTGGGTATACCTTATAAGACTGATTTTCTTCTGTGATTCAGTGACCTAAGGTTGGAATATTATCAAAGAAATTGAGATAGAAAAATTCAGTACAACCTGAAGTGGAAGGTACTATGTGTTACAAGTAATGATTGTAAAATTTGGCTGTAGGACACACATCACCAACATGTTAGAGTAGGAAGTTTCAGGCCCTTATTCTTCCATGGAAACACCAAGTTAATTTCAATATAATGACCAGGACATGTTTGTGAGAATTGTAGAGACCAGTTGAGAAGCTGTAGCACTCAAACTAAAACTTTAAAAAGAAGGGACTATTTTGAAAGGAGTGGGAAAGTTTGTGGCATTTTGCATGTGTGTTACCCTCCCAGTATAATGCAGTGCAACCAGGAGGAAATTTCCTATACCCTACCTTCTCCCTTGGGACAGAAACAAAGTAATGGATTATGTATTCAATAATTTGGCCTATCCAAAGTCTGCCCACAGAACTGGTATGCATCTCATCTCACTCAGAGTGCTGAAGGGAATGGTAGCATAGTTCGGAAGCTGCAGGAAACAGACATTATTGCTGTAGCACATAAGATCTTAAGAAATCTGCACTTCTGCTGGAAGAGGTCAGAGGGACACACAGATTATGGGTTTCTGAGAAGGAACAGTGATAAATTGCTAGGGAAATTAAGACTGTCAAAAACACATACAAGCTCACTGAAGGCACATCTCGCAGAAAAATTTGGGTGGTCCCAAAACCAAGCTGGGCTGGTTCATCAAAGTGTTTCCCTGTATGAAGCCAGTTGTAAAGATTCAGAAAGTTATTTGTTTTCCATTTTTTCAAATGGTCAAATATCCATTCAAAAAGGATCAGAAGGCATACAAAGGAACAGGGACACTGATCAAATAAAAGATGAAAACAAAGCTTCAGAAACTGACCCTAAAGAAATGCAGAACCCTGAGCTTTGTGATAGATTATTTAAAAACTGTGACAGATAATTTAAAAACTGAGAATGCAAAAAACTAAACAAAATCAGGAAAATGATGCAAGAACAAAGTTACAATATAAACTAGAAGATATAAATTATAAGAAAGAACCAAATAAAAATTCTGGAGCTAAAGAATACAATATATAAACTATAAAAGTCAAGAGCAGACTTGATTATGCAGAAGAAAACATCAACACACTTGAAGACAAATAATCTAAAATTGAGTCAAAGGCTGGGCACAGTGGCTTACACCTGTAATCTCAGTGTTTCAGGAGGCCAAAGCAGGAGGATCACTTGAAGCCAGGTGTTCAAGACCAGCCTGGTCAACATAGACCCCATGTCTACAAAAAGCTGTAACAAAATAATAAAATTATGTCAGAGGAGCAAAGAGATCAAGTGAACCGGTATATGCATAACGTAAGTCTCAGAGTAAGAAGAGAGAAGAAGTGACACAGAGCTTATTTGTAGAAATAATGGCTTAAAACTTCCCAAACTTGCCTTTCCTTGAGGAAAGAAATGGGCATACAAATTCAGGAAGCTCAAGGAACTCCAGAGAGGACAATTCCCAAGACACCCACTCTAAGATACATTATAATCAAATTGTCAAAAGTGAAATACAAAGATAAGCTTGAAATTGACAAGAGAAAAGCAACTTGTCACGTTCAAGGGAATTCTATAAGATTTCAACAGATTTCTTAGCAGAAACCTTGCAGGCCAGCATGCAGTGGGATGATACATTCAAAGTTGTGAGTGTAAAAAAACCCAAAACTGTTAACCAAGAGTACTATATCCAGCTAAACTATCCTTCAAAGATAAAGGAGAGATTAAGACTTTCTCAGATAAACAATAGTTGTGGGAGTTCAGTAATAATTAGACCTGCCCTATAAAAAATATTAAAGAGGGTCCTTCAGATTGAAATGAAAGCATACTACACAGCAACGTGAAGCCATATAAAAGTGTAACATTCTGTATTAAAGGCCAATAAATGGACAAATATAGTAAGTAGCCTATATTATTGTAATCTTGGTACATAAATTGATTTTTAATTCTTACATAGAAAGTAAAAGACAAAAATATAAAAAAATAATCTGTCAAGGGGTAATAAAACATATGAAAATATAATTTGTGGTCAGGTATGCTGGCTCATGCCTATAATCCTGGCACTTTGGGTGGCCAAGGTGGGTGGATCACCTGAGGTCAGGATTTTGAGACTAGCCTGGCCAACATGATGAAATCCTGTCTCTACTTAAACTACAAAAAATTAGCCAGGTGTGGTGGTGGGTACCTGTAATCCCAGCTACTTGGGAAGCTGAGGCAGGAGAATTGCTTGAACCTGGGAGGTGGAGGTTGCTTAGATTGTACCACTGCACTCCAGCCTGGGTAACAGAATGAGACTCTGTCTTAAACAACCAAACAAAAAAAGATTGAATTTGTGACATTAGTAACATGAAGTGAGAGTGTGCAGCTATAATGGTGCAGAGTTATTGTATTCAGTTGACATTGATATAAAATAGTTATAACTTTAAGATGTTTTATGTAATTGATCACAAAGAAAATACTTGTAGAATATACACAAAAGCAAATGAAAAGGGAATGTAAGCATGTCACACACTCAAAAAATTAGTGAAATACAAAGGCAGTAAGAGAGTAAAGGAGGAACCAGAAAAGCTACAAAACATATAGAAAAAAATTAGCAAAATGGTAATAGTAAGTCCTTATCAGTGATTACTTTAAATGTAAATGGGTGAAATTAAGAAAAAACTAAATTAGAGTGACTAAATGGATTTAAACAGCCAGTACTCAACTATGCTTTGTATAAGGGACTCATTTTAGATCTAAAGACATATATAGGCTGAAAATGAAAGGATGGAAAAAGACAATCCTTCTCAATGGTCATCAGAAGAGAATAGAAATAGTTATATAAGACAAAATACACTTAATGTCAAAAACTGTTACAAGAGACAAGGACACTGTATAAATGATAAAAGGGTAAATTCACCAAGAAGATATAAATATTTATGCCCTAAAGCTTCAGACTTCTGAAATAATGTGAAGCAAACATTGACAGAATTGAAGAAATAGTAACATAATAATACTAGGAAACTTCAGTACCCCATTTTCAGAAATAAATAGAATAACCAGACAGAATGTAAGTAAGGAAATGGAGGACTTGAACAACATAATGAATTAACTTGATCTCTCAGACATATATAGAGCATTCTATCCGACAACAGCAGATTATACATTCCTCTCAAGTGTACATGGAACATCCTCCAGATAAACTACATGTTGGGCCATAAAACAAGTCGGGTTTTTGTTTGTTTGTTTTACTTTGTGCAGGAGCATAAAACAAGTCTTAATAAATTTTCAAAGATTGACATCATTACAAAATTTCTGATCACAATAAAGTAAAACTTCAAGCAAGGGTAACTATAAAATCCATAAATATGTGAAACTTTAAGAACTCACGCTACAGCAACTGTTGGGTTTTGATTCATGTTTCCCTGATGATTAATGTTGAGCATCATTTCATGTGCTTAGTGGCCATTTGGATATCTCTTTTAGATAAGTGTCTATTTAAATCCATTGAGCATTTATTGAGCTCTTTTATCACTGAGTTTTTTGGAGGTTTTGTTTTTAAATATTCAAGATGGATATTCTTTTTTTTTCCTTTATTGCGTTTTAGGTTTTGGGGTACATGTGCAGAACATGTAAGATAGTTGCATAGGTACACAAGTGGCGTGTGTTTTGCTGCCTTCTGCCCCTTCACCCACGTTTGGCATTTCTCCCCATGCTATCCCTCCCCCGATCCCCCCCGCTGTCCCTCCCTTATTTCCCCCAATAGACCCCAGTGTGTAGTACTCCCTTCTCTGTGTCCATGTGTTCTCATTGTTCATCACCTGCCTATGAGTGAGAATATACGGTGTTTCATTTTCTGTTCTTGTGTCAATTTGCTGAGAATGATGTTCTCCAGATTCATCCATGTCCCTACAAAGGACACGAACTCATCATTTTTGATTGCTGCATAATATTCCATGGTGTATATGTGCCACATTTTCCCAGTCCAGT
>JAPYYA010002737.1:0-13638 GCA_028533165.1 Leontopithecus rosalia
TCTTTTTTCAAATCTTTTTTCAAGGTTCTTAGTTTCTTTGCACTGATTTAGAACATGTTCTTTTAGCTCACAGAAGTTTCTCATTACCCACCTTCTGAAGTCTGATTCCGTCATTTCATCACTCTCATTCTCCGTCCAGCTTTGTTCCCTTGCTGGTGAGAAGTTTTGGTCTTTTGTAGGTGGTGAGGTGTTCTGGTTTTGGGTGTTTTTCTCCTTTTTGCACTCGTTTCTTCCCATCTTTGTGGATTTATCCACCTGTCATCTGAGTAGTCGCTAATTTTTCGATTGGTTCTCTGAGTAGAGGCCCAGATTGTTAATGATGAAGTATTTCTGTTTCTTAGTTTTCCTTCTAATAGTCTAGCCCCTCTCCTGTAAGACTGCTGAGGTGCACTCCAGGCCCTGCTTGCCTGGGGTACAACTGTAGCCACTGCGGAACAGTGAGGGATGCTACCAGTTTCTTCTTCTATCTTTGTCCCAGAATGATGCCCGCCAGATGTCAGTTTGATCAGTCCTTTTTGAGGTGATTCTTTGGGTGTCCGGGGTCAGGGATCTGCTTGAGCAGATGGTCTGTACTTTATGGGAGCTCCAATGCTGATCTGTGAGCTCCGTTGTTCATTCAGTGTTGCTAAGCAGGTACGTTTAAGTCTGCTGCGGCAGAACTCATGAAACCCCTTTTCTTCCTCAGATGCTCTGTCTTGGGGAGTTAGGGCCTTATTTGTGAGTATCCGTTGTGCTGTCCTGCCCAGCTAGGAGGCAGTCTAGTCACTATTTGGCTGCTGAGGCTCCGCCCTGCTGGCGTGAGGTCTGCCCTTTTGCTGTGGGCTCTGTCTTGCTGTTTTGGGCTCTGCCTTGCTGGCATAGGCTCCGCCTTGCTGATGTGGGCTCTGCCATGTTGGGGGAGTCTCTCTGTTATGGCAGGTTGCCTCAGCAATGGCTGACTGCGTCAGCAATTGGCGGGTATCTCAGTAGGGGCGGAAGCTCTCAGCAATGGTGGATGCCCCTCCCCCACCGAGCTCCACAGCTGTGTGTTCAGCTGTGCCTGCAGAGGAACTCTCAACCCTGGGCACTCTGAATCGCTGTATTGCTTGTCCCTGTGGGGGTGGGACCCATCGAGCCTGATCGCTTGGTTCCCTGCCTCCGAGCCTTTTTGCCTTTTTTTTTTAAAGTTGTATGATTGACTCTCTCCCAGGTGCCTCAGCCGCCGTCCCAATGATCACTGGGATCTTTGTGATTTCCTGTGCAGCCACCCGCTGCGCTGGTTCACAGTTCACCTCCCAGAAATCTCCTGGTCTGGTTCACCATCCAAATACCGTTTAATCAGATGAACATGGCAATCTGCCCTCCCAAGTCTCAAATTGCCGGTTTAACAGGGTGCCCAGACCCATGTGTTTTGTGTGCTGTGCTGCTATGCTGTGGCACTGGCTGCCTGGCTGTGCCAGCAGAGACCGCTGCACTGGCGTCCTGCGTCCCTGCTACACCTGGGCTTTTCCTCGCTCTGTGGGCTATAGTGATGCATCTGGAAATGCGGTTTGAACTCACCCTCTGCGTCTTGACTCAGAGCTGCAATACTGAGTTGCTTCTAGAGCGCCATCTTCACCCTGCCCCCTAAACCTCTTTTTCTTTATAAATTATCCAGTCTCAGGTATGTCTTTATCACTGGCAGAAAAATGGACTAATACTGTTTTATTATAGATGTTTTGAATTTTTTTTAGAAAGGAGAGAAGGAAAAAATCTTAAAAAAGGAGTGTAGGAGAGGAAGAAGAGAAAAAAAGGGAGAGAGAATGGGAATGTTGCTTCATACAAAAAATGGGTATTGAAAACCTCTTTTATGCCAATAATCGTGCTTAATAATGGCCAATCAATATTTCATTTAAACCTGTGAGTAGGTGTGATGTGGTAATGATAAGAGTGTATATTTTGTGTATTTAAAGTGGAGAGCTCTATAAATGTTTATTAAGTTTACTTGTTCTGGATCTAAGTTCACGTCCTGGATATACTTATTCATTTTCTGTCTCGTTGATCTATTTAATATTGATGTTGAAGTCTCCCACTATTATTGTGTGGGAGTCTAGGGAGTCTAAGTCTCTTTATAGGTCTTATGTATCTGGGTGTTAGGATCATTAGCTCTTTTGTTGCATTGGTCCTTTTACCACTATATCTTTGTTGCTTTAAAATCTATTTTATCAGAGGCGAGAACTGCAACTCTTGCTTTTTATTTATTTATTTATTTTTGCTCTCCATTTGGTTGGTAACCAAATTGCTAATATAGTAGATTTTAAAGCAGGTAATGGATTTTAATTTTGTGAGGTAATGGATTTTAATTAGCCTGATTTAATCAACCCACATTATAAGTATATATCAAAACATCACATTGTATCCAATAAATATATACAATCATTATTTGTTAATGAATTGGAAAAATATAAATAATGGTTTTTACAGGAATTATCATTTTAGTATATGCATTGATTAATATAATAGCAATAGAGTTTATTTAAATTTGAACTAAGAGATTAAAAAGTTGAGTTTAATAAAAAATATTAAGAACTATTTTGTCATTTTATTTTACTTTAACTTCTGGGGTACATGTGCAGATCTTGCAGGATTGTTACATACATACACACATGCCATGGTGGTTGGCTGCCTCCATTCCCTTGTCACCTACATTAGGTGTTTCTCCTAATATTATCCCTCCCCAATCTCCCCCACCCCCTGCTATCCCTTCCTTACTCCCCACCCCCAACAGACCCCAGTGTGTGATGTTCCCCTCCCTGTGACCATGTGTTCTCCTTCTTCAACACACATTTATGAGTGAGAAATAACATATTTTGTATGTGCTTTCGTGTTCTTAATTTATTTCAAGCCTATTAACTTAATAAAAAAATTTGTACTAATGCCATATAATCGTAACAATTAAAAGTTAATCTGTATATGAAAAACATAAAGAAGAAGAAAAAGAGAGCAGCAAATTTTTTCCACACCTAAGCTAAAATACAATATGAATATGTTTAGTTTTAGTTTAACAAGTATAAACTGTGATTATTATCGAATTTAGTTTCTTTAGAAAGAATATGAAAGATGCTCTGTAGGAAATAAAAATGTCATTGCCTTTGTCCAAATTCTCAGATTATAATGGTTCTATCCAGTAATCTGTTATTCCTATTTGAATGGTGGCCAAGCTCCGATGGGGCTCACCTTCCCCTCAGTAGCACAGACTATAGCCTGTGAGCCATTTGTAAATCATTCATTTATTTAATAAATATCTGCTGGATAGCTATAATATGTGTGCCAGACATTTTAGACACTGGAGAAATAATAGTGAACAAAACAGACAGGTTCTTTACCATAAAGACTGCCAAAAATTCAGTGGTGGAATAAATTAGTTGACAAGAAAATCACAGTAATATTTGATTTGGCTCAGTCAAAAGAAGCACAGTATTCTAGAAGCTATGTTTTATCAACTATTCAGGGTTGAAAGAATGTTCTTTACAGAAATAGTATAAGCTGAGTTTGTTTGGCAAACATGAGTTAGTTGGTTATTTTTGCACTAGGGGGAGGGCATTTCAAGGTAAAGATGTAGTTTGGGAGAGGTCAAATTGCTCATTTTTAGCTTCAGTTTTATTATCTGTAAAATTGGCAAAAACATATCAATTCTGCATAATTGCTGTAAAGATCAAATTGATGAAATATGTGAAAAATCTGTGGAAACTATAAATGATTAAGTGATATATGCAGTTATTACTTTTGCTCTCTCAAAGGCTTTCTCTCCTTTTATCTTTTCTTAATTTACCAACCAAAGTTTTCATTCCTTTAGAAACTATTTGCTGGATGACAGCTTGTCAATCTTATAAATAATTTTATACGGGTTGTTAACTGACTGTGATGGATTAATTTTTCTTTTAAGATATTTTAGTAGGAGTCTCTTTAAGCACCCCCTTAGTCTAAAGGAGTTACTAATGGTGAGAATTATAGCTGTGGTGTCTGGCTAATGAGAATGATGGTTTTTTTTTTTTTTTCCCTGTAGAAGGTTGGGTTATTTAAAGTTCCTCAACTCTACTAGGTAGGGGACCACCTACTCAACCCACACATATAACCAGCCTGGGGCATACCAAAGACATTCACTTCAATCATCATCTCATTTGATGCCCCCTGCAAGACAGGGTCAGTGTTATAGCTACTAAATGATAGAATATAAAAATAGAACCCAAGTCTTCTGATTTCAAGCAATATTGTCTCTACTGTAAGAGTGACTTTAACCATGTATAGTCCTGTGTCAAATAAAATTCTTTGTGCAAGCCCAAGATAAAAAAAAAAACCAGACACAAGCAGAGATGTTTGCCTGGAAAAGGATTTGTGGTCTCAGAGACATAATTTCTCATCATTTTCTTTCTTTCTTTTTTTTTTTAATTTTGTCACTTCTAATTCTTTTTATTTTTTTATTTTTTATTTATTTTATTTATTTATTTTTATTGCATTTTAGGTTTTGGGGTACATGTGCAGAACATGCAAGATAGTTGCATAGGTACACACGTGGCAGTGTGTTTTGCTGCCTTCTGCCCCCTCACCCTTATTTGGCATTTCTCCCCATGCCATCCCTCCCCCGCTCTATCTGCCCCCTTTCACAGCCTTAAGGGTCTTCTTATGAACCTTATACAACAATTTTACAATGGCACAACATCACAGTGTTGTATCTCTCTGAATATTTCCAAAGTGTCATCTCTTAACAGTGTACTTCTTTCTGTCAGGATTAAATATTCCATGAAGTAGCTGATGAATATCATCTTTTTTTTACCATATTAAATATTTTTATTTTTCACATTATTTTTTCATTTGCATAGATTTCTACCAGCTGTTACTAAAATGTATTATTTTTATTCTGTTTTTTATACTCCATGTTAGCTCCCTGATATTTTTCTTATGTTTCCATGTAGTATTCTTAATAATCATTTTAAATGACTGTATAATATGCTGTCTAGTGTATATATATATATGTGTATATATACACTTATATATAATTTTTTAACTATAATAATTTGGTTAAATATTTAGATTGTCTTCAGGTTTTTTCTACTATAAGGAATGCCATGACAAACATCTATAATCTACTTTTTTCATATTTCAGATTATTTTGTATTATTTTATTTTCATATTTTTAGACTACCAGAATTAGAATTATGGAGTTAAATTGAATAAGTCTTTATGGTAATTGACACATTTTACTTTATTTATTTATTTTTTGAGGCAAAGTCTCACTCTGTTGCCGAGGCTAGAGTGTAGTGGCGTGATCTCGACTCACTGCAACCTCCATCTCCCAGGTTCAAGTGATTCTCCGGCCTCAGCTCCTGCGTAACTGGGATTACAGGCACCTGCCACCATGCCCGGCTAATTGTCGTATTTTTAGTAGGGACAGAGTTTCACGATATTGGCCAGGCTGGTTTCGAACTCCTGACCTCATGTGATCTGCCTGCCTCTGCCTCCCAAAGTGCTGGTATTACAAGCCTGAGCCACTGCAGCTGGCCGATACATTTTACTTGAATCATTTTCTCTATAGGTACTATTTCTAACGGAAAGTATCTATGGGCCCATTGCAAAGCCTTCTAACTGGTTTCTTATTTTTTATTGCATTTTAGGTTTTGGGGTACATGTGCAGAACATGCAAGATAGTTGCATCGGTACACACGTAGCAGTGTGTTTTGCTGCCTTCTGCCCCTTCACCCATATTTGGCATTTCTCCCCATGCCATCCTTCTCCTGCTCCCCCCATAACTGTCCCTGCCCTATTTCCCCCAATAGACCTCAGTGTGTGGTACTCCCTTCCCTGTGTCCATGTGTTCTCATTGTTCATCACCCGCCTATGAGTGAGTATATACGGTGTTTCCTACCAGGAGAAACTCTGGAGGGGATATAAGGACATTTTTGTTTGTTTATTCACCCCAAAGTAATAAAGTAATCTATTCAACAAATATGTATTGAAAACCTACTATAAATTAGACATTCTTGGCACCAACTATACACCAGTGAACACAATAGTTATAAATCTTTGACTTCACAAGGCTTATATTTTATGCTTTTTAAAAATATCATGGACACTGGAGTAAAATTATCTGTGTTTGAATCTCAGCTCCACCACTTACTATTTGCATGACCTTGTTCAACTTACCTAATCTACTTATGGTCATTTTTCTTATCTGCAAAATAAGTATATTGATAGTGCCTACTTCCCACAATAATCATGAAAATTAAACAGTCAATATTTGCAAAATGCAGCACATAATTAGCTGTATATATGTATATAATATTTGTTACATTGAAAATAGAAAATAAACAAAGAAATAAAATCTATAGCATGACAGATAGTGATAAATGCTATGAAGAAAACAAAGGCATGTAAAGCATATATGCTATTGTGGTGTTCTAGGAAACAGCAAGGAGATTACTGCTGCTGGAACAGAGTGTGGAACAAGCGAAGGCAGTAGGAGTCATTAATACCATTTCTGATTTCTGTTCAAAATGGATTGCTCTATGGTAATAGATACATACTGTTCTTAAAAGCAGCATACTTCAACGGCAAACCATAGAAGTTGTAAGCTGCCAGGATATTGCTAACACCTATTAAGGTACCTACAAATAGAAAATCCCTTGAAGAGAGAGAAGACAGTGTTTCTCTTTAATAGAATAATGTAAAGTGACTTTCTGATTAGGGGTAGCTGAGGAGATGGAAGAAACACATGCTGCTACTTTTGTGTGTCTTCAGTTTCTCCCTTCTAATGTAAGGGTCTACTTTAGTTGATGCTATGAATCAAAGAGTTCTACAAATAATTTGTTCAGTGCAAATAGTCCACTTTTAGAAGTGGGGTTGCTCTTGTTCTCAAATAGATCTGAGCTAAGTTTTAGAGCTGTGTATAACCAGAGTGAGAAATATTTTACTCTAAAAGAATCTTCAGAATTAGTTAGCAAAACCATACTCATCTTTTATAACAGAAACTTTCTACCTGTCAAAGAACAATCCTCCATTTCCCACTTTTTCCAGCCCCTTGTAAACACCATTCTGCTCTCTGCTTCTGTAAGTTTGACTATTTGAGATACTTCATGTAAGTGGAATCATGTAGTATTTGTCCTTCTGTGACTGGCTTATTTCACTTAGTATAATGTCCTCTAGTTTCATTAATGGTATTGCAAATAGCAGGATTTCCTCCTTTTTAAAGTTAACTAATGTTACATTGTGTGTATTTGCATACCACATTTCATTTGTGTAGTCATCTGTAGATGGACATTTGGGTTGTTAACATTTCTTGATTATTGGAAATAAGTTTGCAATACACATAAAGTTTCAGATGTCTGGTTGATATCCTCATTTCAATCCTTTTGGATATATATTAGAAGTGAAATTGCTAGATCATATGGTTGTTCTATTTTTAATGTTTTGAGAATCCTCCATGCTGTTTTCCAAAGTTGTTGCACTGTTACATAAACAACACGGCATTGTGCAATTTAAAATACATTTAGAAGATAGATCTCGTGTTCAGTGTTTTTTTTTTAAAGACAAGGACATTCTTAGAGGTGATAGATGTCTTTAGTACCTTGGTTTTGGTGATGGCATCACGGGTGTGTGTATATGTCCAAACTCATCAAGATGTATCCATTAAATGTGCACAATTTTGGCATATATTTCAATAAAGCTAAAAAAAGAAAGACACACAAAATAATTGGTAGAAGGACGTATTGTAATATGACAAAAGACTAAAACCATAGTTAGATTAAACTTTGAGTGAAATGCTAGAGATGAATAACAAAGGTGACATCTTGCATAGAAGTGGGTATTTCTATTAGCTTCTCCTTCAATTTAGTTTTTAAAAAATTCTGATTAAGGTTAGCAATATTAAAATCAAGGCTTCTTGAGTTTATGTTTATCTATCTGTCTATCAGGGTGTAGGTATCAAACATTTCTATACTTTTGAGTCTAATGTTTTAAATGATAATTGAACATTCATGCCACACATATTTGCCAAGCATCCTATATGATCTAGACACAGTTCTAGGTTCTGGGGCTGTGGTAGTAAAGAAAGAAAGCAATTAGCCTTCTCTCATGGAGCTTACATCTACTATGGGTGGTAGATTTGAAATAATCTGAAAAAGATATATACATTAGGATAATTTATATGACTACCTTACTGCAACACAAAAATTTCTTATAGTAATCCACATTTACCAAAAAATAAAGTAATAAAGAAAATAACTGGAGTCATGAGTGAATTTATAATCACAAGATGTAAAATGGTACAATTAAGTGTCACAAGTTCAAAAAGCACTATTGATTGACCCAGACACCAGTAGGCAAAACTTCATTGTCCTCTAAGGATATCTAAAAATGTTTTTTGTGGATGATAATGATCTTTTAGGGCTCTTTTTAGTTTCTGCATTTTATCTTGGTGAGCAAATATTCAGAGACTCCAGAGGAGAGAAAAATAGTGGAGAAGTCTAATGGCATCAAGGACACAGGCGGCAGGGGGAGTGGGGGAGGTGGCTTCTACAGAACACCTCCAGCAAGTATGCATGTTTCAGGCATTGTCGCTTAAACCATTCATGGGTTTGACTAGTTTAATACAATGTGTTTTGTTAAAACTTGCTACCACCTCATTTTGAAAGTCATTTGTTGTAATTCAAAGAACAGCTTCATTTATGTGGCACACTTCAAAATCAGATTTTGACAGAATTATTTGAAGCTGAGGAAGACTCACAAACTCTTTTATAAGCTTTCTGAAAGCTCCTTTTGATAAAACTACCATGTCACAATTTGCCAAAAGAAAGTAGATATGAAACAGAAAAACTTGGTGACAGTGACATGAGTCACAAGCTTGGTGAAATGTCACACTTAGAAGACAATGTCTTATGGAAATTATTAAGACAATGCTCTGAACAGCTTTCATGAAGCATTGCCTCCTAGTTGTCCAGACCCTATTATACTCATGCTATTCTGCACGTATAATCAGCTTCAGGAGTCAGTCCAGTTAATGTGGTCATCTCAGTGAAAGGAGAAGAAAAAAACAAATACAAAATTACAACAAACACTATGTAAGTGGTAGCTTCATTAACAGCATTAATAGGGTACTAAAAAAAATCTTTAACTATTAAAGAAACACTATCCTTCCTCACTGTTATAAAATCAGTGTTGCAGTGGATTATGCAAATTAAAACAATCCTGTCCTTGAAACTTTGTTTTGTAAATATAGAGTGATTGATACAATTAGAACACAAGAAATTTGACATTGCTGCAACATCCAAACATGGACTTAAATTTTGTATATTTTTATTATTTTTAGTGTAACTTTTGTAGTATTTTATTTGTAAAATACTTTATAAAAGTATACATTTATGGCAAAGTGGCTATTTTTGAAACATTCTTCATCACTACCTGCACCCATAAACAAAGTGTTATAGAATGTATTTTCAAATCAAAAATTTCCATGTATCCACGCATGGAAATTCTATACCCATCAAACATTTCTTATACAACTACTATGTGTCTAGCATTGTGTTGGACATTGGAGATATAGAAATGAATATGCACAGTATTTTCTCACATGGGGAAATAATGACATGTTGTTAAAATTGTGATCTACAGACATGCAGCATTGTAGGCTTCATCCGGTATCTTGCTAAAAATGCTCAATCATAGAGCAATTACAGACCAATTTTAACACATTTTAACAAGATTCCTAGGTGATTCATGTGCACATTAAAGTTTGAGGCACACAGGGCTGGAAGATTGACTGAGCCCAGGAGGTTGAGACTGAAGTGAGCCATGATCGTGCCACTGCACTCCAGCCTGGGCAACAGAGGAGATACAGTCTCAAACATTTAAGTGAAAAACTAAAGATTGAGAAGCACTGATTAAATGAATTCTATTGGAGCTACTTCATGAATATCTGGAGACTGGTGATGATCTGTCAATTGGTACATGGCAAGACAAAAATGTAAATGCAGAACAAGCATTTAAAAATATTTGTAGCCAATTGAGACATTGCTGCAATGTAATCACCAATGTGATCACCAAAGGTGATCAGTGGGGTTGCATTTTGTACATGCTTGCTTTAGAAATTTTACCTTTCTATAAATTAACTTTTATTGTATTTTACAAAAGTGCACTTTTTTAACAGATTATATATTTTTAAAAACATCCTTCATCACAGACAGTTTGAGTAGCACTACATTAGATCACATGATCATCCAGTGTCTGAGGCATGTAAAATCTAAATGTTCAGAAGTAGAATGTTATTGTCATAAAACTAGCTGCAACTGATGTTCAGAAATACTATTTTATGTTTTATTTGGTTTAACAGAAACAGGCTTTTCCGAAGTCAATTTGTGAGAAACTCTTTTGCCGAAATTTTGTGGAGGATACAGATTTCAAGCAAATATTTTTATGAAGACTACTATTTTGTGAAACAGTATCATAACTATAAAAAAAGAAAACTATTTTTCTTGTAAGTGGAAAGGATCTATTATCAAGGTGCTGTCAGGATAGCTTCCTGCTCTGGCTAAGTGAAGAGGACTTAAGAGAGTTCTAAAAGATGAAAGTTAAAACTTGATAGTGAGTAATTTTGGTAGTAGGCTATGAAAGGGAAAACTCACAGATAAAGTAATGTGCAGGAAATTGTGTAATCAAGTTGGTCTGAATTTATTCAAGAGGAAAGCAGAGTCTCTGTCTTCAAAGAGCTTGCAGTTTGGCAAAGAAGACAGACATTTAAAACTTACGTAGCTATGATCTTAGTTATTTCCTGTATTCTGCTAGTTTTGAGTTTTTTTGATCTTGCTCGTCTAGCTCTTTCAATTTTGATGATAGGGTGTCAATTTTGGATATCTCCACTCTTCTCATATGGGCACTTATTGCTATATATTTTCCTCTAGAGACTGCTGTAAATGTGTCCCAGAGATTCTGGTATGTTGTGTCTTCGTTCTTGTTGGTTTTGAAAAACTTCTTTATTTCTGCCTTCATTTCATTGTTTATCCAATCAACATTCAAGAGCCAGTTGTTCAGATTCCATGAAGCTGTGCGGTTCTGAGTTAGTTTCTGAATTCTGAGTTCTAACTTGATTGTACTATGGTCTGAGAGACTGTTTGTTATTATGTCAGTTGCTTTGCATTTGCTGAGGAGTGATTTACTTCCAATTATGTGGTCAATTTTAGAGTAGGTGTGATGTGTTGCTGAGAAGAATGTATATTCTGTGGATTTGGAGTGGAGAGTTATGTAAATGTCTATCAGGTTTGCTTGTTCCAGGTCTGAGATCAAGCCCTGGATATTCTTGTTAATTTTCTGTCTGGTTGTTCTGTCTAATATTGACAGTGGAGTGTTAAAGTCTCCCACTATTATTGTATGGAAGTCTATGTCTCTTTGTAGGTCATTAAGAACTTACCTTATATATCTGGGTGCTCCCGTATTGGGTCCACATATATTTGGGATCGTTAGCTCTTCTTGTTGTATCGATCCTTTTACCATTATATAATGTCCTTCTTTGTCTCTTTTGATCTTTGTTGCTTTAAAGTCTATTTTATCAGAGATGAGAATTGCAACTCCTGCTTTTTTTTGATCTCGGTTTGCTTGGTAAATCTTCCTCCATCCCTTTATTTTGAGCCTTTGTGTATCCTTGCCTGTGAGATGGGTTTCCTGGATACAGCACACCGATGGGTTTTGGCTTTTTATCCAATTTGCCAGTCTGTGTCTTTTGATTGGTGCATTTAGCCCATTTACATTTAGGGTTAATATTGTTATGTGTGAATTTGATACTGCCATTTTAATGCTATTCGGTTGTTTTGCCTGTTAGTTGATGCAGATTCTTCATTTTGTTGATGCTCTTTAGCATTTGGTATGTTTTTGGAATGGCTGGTACTGGTTGTTACTTTCTATGTGTAGCGCCTCTTTCAGGAACTCTTGTAAAGCAGGCCTGGTGGTGACAAACTCTCTGAGTACTTGCATTTTGCAAAGGATTTTATTTTTCGTTCACTTGTGAAGCTCAGATTGGCTGGATATGAAATTCTGGGTTGAAAGTTCTCTTCTTTAAGGATGTTGGATATTGGCCCCCACTCTCTTCTGGCTTGTAGGGTTTCTGCCAAGAGATCTGCTGTGAGTCTGTTGGGCTTCCCCTTGTGGGTGACCCGACCTTTCTCTCTGGGTGCCCTTAGTGTTTTCTCTTTCATTTTAACCCTGGTGAATCTGACGATTATGTGCCTTGGGGTTGCTCTTCTTGCGGAGTATCTTTGTGGTGTTCTCTGTATTTCCTGGGTTTTGGTGTTGGCCTCCCTTGCTAAGTTGGGGAAATTTTCCTGGATAATATCCTGAAGAGTATTTTCCAGCTTGGATTCATTCTCTTCGTCACATTCTGGTACACGTATCAAACGTAGGTTAGATCTCTTCACATAGTCCCACATTTCTTGGAGACTTTGTTCATTACTTTTTGTGTTTTTTCTCTAACCTTGGTTTCTTGTTTTATTTCATTGAGTTGGTCTTCGACTTCTGATGTCATCACCTCAGCCCCAGAACTCCTGAAACTGATAAGCAACTTCAGCAAAGTCTCAGCATATAAAATCAACGTGCAAATATCACAAGCATTCCTATACACCAATAACAGACTGAAAGAGAGCCACATCAAGTATGAACTGCCATTCACAATTGCTACAAAAAGAATAAAATACCTAGGAGTATAACTTACAAGGAATGTAAGGGACCTTTTCAAGGAAAACTACAAACAACTGCTCAACGAAATAAGAGAGGAAACAAACAGATGGAGAAACATTCCATGTTCATGGTTAGGAAGAATCAATATCGTGAAAATGGCTATACAGCCCAAAGTAATTTACAGAATCAATGCTATCCCCATCAAGCTACCATTGACTTTCTTCACGGAACTGGAAAAATCCACCATGAACTTTATATGGAACCAAAAGAGAGCCCACATAGCCAGTCAATTCTAAGCAAAAAGAATGCAGCAGGAGGCATTACACTACCAAACTTCAAACTATACTACAAGGCTACAATAATCAAAACAGCACAGTACTGGTACCAAAACAAAGAAATAGACCAATGGAACAGAACAGAGGCATCAGAGGCAACACAACATATCTACAACCATACAATCTTTCATAAACCTGACAAAAACAAGCAATGGGGAAAGGATTCCCTGTTTAATAAATGGTGCTGGGAAAACTGGCTAGCCATGTGCAGAAAGCAGAAACTGGACACCTTCCTGACACCTTACACTAAAATTACCTCCAGATGGATTAAAGACTTAAACATAAGACCAGGCACCATAAAAACCCTAGAAGAAAATCTAGGCAAAACCATCTAGGACATAGGAGTAGGCAAGGACTTCATGACCAAAACACCAAAAGCATTGGCAACAAAAGCCAAAATAGACAAATGGGACCTAATCAAACTCCACAGCTTCTGCACGGCAAAAGAAACAGTCACTAGAGTGAATGGGCAACCAACAGAATGGAATAAAATGTTTGCAATTTACCCATCTGACAAAGGGCTGATATCCAGAATTTACAAAGAACTCAAACAAATATACAGGAAAAAAACCAACAAGCCCATTCAAAAATGGGCAAAGGATATGAATAGACACTTTACAAAAGAAGACAT
>JAPYYA010002738.1:0-13638 GCA_028533165.1 Leontopithecus rosalia
TCACGCCAGTTAGAATGGCGTTCATTAAAAAATCTGGAGACAACAGATGCTGGAGAGGATTTGGAGAAATAGGAACACTTTTACACTGCTGGTGGGAGTGTAAATTAGTTCAACCATTGTAGAAGACAGTGTGTCGATTCCTCAAGGACCTAGAAATAGAAATTCCATTTGACCCAGCAATCCCATTACTAGGTATATATCCAAAGGACTATAAATCGTTCTACTATAAGGACACATGCACACGAATGTTTATTGCAGCACTGTTTACAATAGCAAAGACCTGGAATCAACCCAAATGCCCATCGATGACAGACTGGACTAGGAAAATGTGGCACATATACACCATGGAATATTATGCAGCAATAAAAAATAATGAGTTTGTGTCCTTTGTAGGGACATGGATGAATCTGGAGAACATTATTCTCAGCAAATTGACACAAGAACAGAAAAGGAAACATCATATATACTCACTCATATGCGGGAGATGAACAATGAGAACACATGGACACAGGGAAGGGAGTACCACACACTGAGGTCTATTGGGGGAAATAGGGGAGGGACAGTGGGGGTGGAGAGGGGGAGGGATGGCATGGGGAGAAATGCCAAATATGGGTGAAGGGGCAGAAGGCAGCAAAACACACTGCCACGTGTGTACCTATGCAACTATCTTGCATGTTCTGCACATGTACCCCAAAACCTAAAATGCAATAAAAATTAAAAAAAAAAACATGCAGGAAAGGAAAACCTGTAGGGTATGGTTTTCGCTCTTTTTAGCTTGATGAAGTCTTAGTCTTCGTAACATTTGTCACCTATACAACCTAAAATTATCAGATACCTAAACATTTTCTTAAATGTACCATAGGTTTACTGCACTTTTACACTTTAGTGAATGCCCTTAAGCCCAGAACAACAAATATAATGCTCTGTTTAATCCTTTGAGTACACATTAGCCATGTAAATAGTCCGTGTAATTTACCAAGAAGTGACCTCAATTAAATTGTGCCTGTAACTGAATAAGCTAATTCAACCATTTCTTAACATTTAAAATTCCACTGCTAGTATACAGCACACATATATTATTCTTTGAATACACTGCTTTTTATTTTGTTTTATGTTCGTTTAAAGTGTAATATTTTGAATATTAGATAGACATTTATGTTTTTAGCTGCTAGAACCTTTTTAGCAGATATTTGTTGGGGGTAGCAATCAGAGCTTAGCAGAAATGATTTTTTATAACTATTACTTAAAATATAATAATTGCCATGATCCATTTTATTTTTCTTGAAGTAACAGTGCTTGAAACTTATCCTCTGTTCCTTACTAAAGCTTTTTTTAAATTTTATTTTATTTTATCTCAGTTGTTAAAGATTGAATTTTCAAACTTCTCCGTCACAGATTTATTTTCTGGTAATTAATAAAAACTGTACTTCTCACATATTGGTTTTCAAAGCTGCTTGGAGGCCAGGAGTGGTGGCTTACACCTGTAATTCCAGCACTTTGAGAAGTTGAGACAGGCGCATCACCTGAGGTCAGGAGTTTGAGACCAGCCTGGCCAACATGGTAAACCCTGTCTCTATTAAAAATACAAAAGATAGCCAGGCATGGCAGCAGGTGCCTGTAATCCCAGCTATACAGTAGGCTGAAGCAGGGGAATTGCTTGAACCCAGGAAGCAGAGGTTGCAGTGAGCCCAGATCATACCAGTGCACTCCAGCCTCGGCAACAGAGCAAAATTTCATCCCCCTACACCCACAAAAAAGAAAAAAGAAAAAAAACCTGCTTGGAGAACTATGTCACCCCAAAATTAAGATTTTCTTAGACAAGTGACAATATTTTTGAAAATGCTTTCTTTTTGATTGTAAGTCAGAGACTGTATCTGATAGGTAGATGTGTTTGTGCCTCAAATGTTCTTAGTAGAGACTGACACATATACTTAGAGCCTAAATGGCTGCTAATGTGGAAGGACCTCTATTTTGTCATTAATTTTCTCCTGATGTATGAACAGTTCTTTTACAGTGGAGGAGCACTCTATGGTATGAACCATTTCATTGTTATAGCTTTACAGTAGGCCAATTAATTCAAATATAAAAAGTATTTCCTCTATCTTTCAAAATATTTTAGCTATCTATGTCCATTTGATTTTGTCTTAGTATGTCAGCTTTACACATTTCTTCTTTTCTCCTTCATTTAACTACATTATAAATATAGAATTTATACATAGGATCTAGAGAAAATACTTAAAAAATCTATACTTTTGAATTTTCTTACTCCTGTTCAAGCATATATAACATACTAATTTGTGTGGAAAATAATGAAACATTTTACTCTTCCTCCACATTAATTGGCATCAAAGGTCAAGTCATATCCTTCCTTAGACAGTTGCAATTAATTCAGAAATCAGCCATTTCCTTCTAATTATTAGCAAAGATTTGTTAACTCACTGTGACAGCCTTCCAGAAAGTTTTAGGTTATAGAAATTGTGAAAACGTTTTTCAATCTATCTGAGGTCTGAACATACCATCCCACGTAAGCATAATCATTATTGACTATACTCAATTGTGTATCCAAATTTCTATCAGAAGCCAAACTGAGCCCTGGCCCTCACCAACTGCATTTCAAGATTTTTTTAAAGGGATGAGAAAGAAAAAAATGAAGGATGATTTTTCTGCACACAACTTAAAAGTAATTCTAAAACATATTAGGTGGCTATTTCCTATATATTAAATGGCTTATTTTATATATGTAATTTATTAATATCAGGAGTGACAGGCTATCACATCTCTAATTTCTGTTCATTTTAAAACATTTTATATGTTATGGACATTTTATTTTTCAATTATTTTTATATTTATTACATAATATGTTGCTTTCAATGTCAGTGTTTAGTTGGTTAGTATGAATAACATTTTTAAGAAATAAAAAAGTTTAAGGGCATTTACTTTAATTAAATAGCTATTTTAAATTATAAAATTAAATAGTAGTAGATTTGGGATTAGAACAAGACCTATAGATTATTATTTTTTATTTTGTAAATAATGCTTTTAACATTTTATTTCACCAAAAGTCACATCCTTATGTCCCTGAGGTATATATGTGCATTTGCATGTGCATAAAATATTCAAGAAATTTATAAATAAAAACAGAGTAGGTAAAAATAAGTATTCATGTAAAATTTCATTTTTCTTTCAGAGTCATTTTAGAAAATATTTATTTCATAAACTGTTTTTGTTTGCCTGCTTTCTGGGGGAAGTTTTTCTTTGGTTTTACTCATCGAATTCTTAGTAAAAAGATTTTAACTTTGGCTTAGCTCAACCACATTATATTTTGTCTTAGTTTTTAAAAGCTAAATTTAACGTTAATAAAAATTATATATAATATATATCTAGTATAAAGAATAAGAATACATAAATCCATAAATATATTTGCTGTAGTCTTTCAGTATAGTTTTAAAAGCTAGTAAAATTACATAACTATGCATATTTACCTAGTAATATCCATAACTTCTGAATCTAGGAAAGGGCATAAAAGTAGAGTAATAAACACTCCAAAAAGAAACAATCCATCAAGTCAGGGAAGGAAAAAAAAAGAAAATTTAAAAAGCAGGACAAACAGCATAAAATAAGATGGTTAAAACCAGTCCAAATATGTACCTGATAAAAAAACAACATAAAATGAAACGACTAATTAAAATATCTAATTTAATAGATCTTTACTGACCACTTAAAACAGATCATATTTTCTAAGTGTTGTAGCACTGAACAAAACAGAAAAAAAAAATCAGTCCTAGAACTTATATTTCATTAGAAACAGACACTAAATGAATAATTAAATGACAGCAGTAAGTGTGATGGAAAAAGGGGCATGAAAACTACCAGTCCCACCAGCTCGTCTTACAAGCCCAGGATAGAACTTTCACAATGCGGAGTGGCAGGTGGGGTGGGAGCTTCCACTCTGATGATCTACCCTGCCCAATGGATAGATGACCCATATCACAGAATTCGGGAGATGGGAGCAGCCCTTAGCTAAAATACCACATACTTCCATTGTTTTTATTTAGATTCAGCAATTTTTTGAAGAAATATTTATCAATACATTGCATGCCATTTTAGTCAAATTTCCGTCCTACCTCCCAAAATGGTTATTTTATTTTATTTTATTTTATTTATTTATTTTTTGAGATGGAATTTTGCTGTTGTTACCCAGACGGGAGTGCAATGGCACGATCTCGGCTCACTGCAAACTCCGCCTTCTGGGGTCAAGCAATTCTCCTGCCTCAGCCTCCGGAGTAGCTGGGACTACAGGCGCGCACCACCATGCCCAGCTAATTTTTGTATTTTTAGTAGAGATGGGGTTTCACCATGTTGACCAGGATGGTCTCGATCTCTTGACCTTGTGATCCGCCCGCCTTGGCCTCCCAAAGTGCTGGGATTAGAGGTGTGAGCCACCGTGCCCGGCCCAAAATGGTTATTTTTTAACAATCATGCCTCATTGTCATGTCCTTTGAAGGCAGGTCTTGCCAAGCTCCTCACACAGCCATTCAGAAGGCTCATTCCCTGATTTAATTAACTATAAACTCTTTTTCCCCCTCAGACTTTTTAAATTTTACTTAACAATATGACTATTTTACATGACCTAGGCCTAAAAGGAAGTTAGTGTAAATACTGAATTGCTTGCTTTTCAAACTAGTATATAGCTATTATAAAATGTCTCTCAATTACTGTCTAGTTTTACCCTAGTGTTCCATAGGTGATTCTCCGTACTGTCAATTGCTACAACGTTTCAGTCAAGTAAGTAATAGCTGTATGACTTCACAGTACTTATTTACATAGTTATATGTACTGCACAACAAATAAATGATGAGGCACTAAATCTCCCATTGTGATCTGAGAGATCGTGTGTAAAAGTATTATAACATTGGCTACTGTCTGAAATATGTTTTAATTTCGAAGCCCCCTTTCCCAAATCATGTGGAATACTTTACTGATAATGAAAAAGATTTGATTGTTTTTAAAATATATTTTTATAAATCCACATCCTATGAAACAAGCAGCAAAAGATACTGAAATAGAGGAGGAAATAAAAGGGCTAACATAAAATAACTTACAAATATCTCTAAAGCTTTAGCTTTAGAGCAACATTTAGGTGGATCTTTGGAAAATATTATACATCTCTCAAAAATGTTACTGCCTTTTCCCCAACCTGTTCTACTTTCATTTTGTATGTATGTTATGATGGCTAATTTTAATCTGGCCATGAGTGCCCAAATATTTGGTTAAACATTTTTGCAGGTGTTTCTGTATGTGTGTCTTTGGATGAGATTAACATTTAAATCTGTAGATTGACTAAAGCAGATTGCCCTTGATATATATGGGCCTTCTGCAATCACTTGAGGGCCTGAATACAACAAAATTGCTCGACCTCCCTTGAATAAGAGAGAATACTTTCTGCCTGACATTGAAATGGGACATCAGCTTTCTCCCTACCTTTTGACTTGAACTGAGATACCAGTTCTTTCTGGGTCGTGATACTACTGGCCTTTGGACTGAACTATCCCATTCACTCTATTGCTTTTCTGGCTTTTGAACTTGTACTGGACCAAGCCAAGGTCTCCAACTTCCTAACTCACATGTAGGTCTTAAGACTTGCCAATATCCATAATCATGTGAGCCAATTCCTATAATAAATCTCTCTATTTTAGGTTCTGGTTCTCTGTATGTCTTCTTTATTAGGGTAGAATTTTACTTTAATTTAAATGATTGCTCTTTTAATTATTAATCATCCAAATTATAAGAATTCTACAAACTTGAAAGAAATGTAATCAAATATCACAAAACATGTCACAAAATTAAAAATGTAATTTGTGTATTGTTACACCAGGAACAGTAAGAAGTCACAAATATGGCACTCTGAGTTACAAAATTTAAAAATGTTCAATATATATCATTTCTGGCTTTTCAAAGCCTCTCTAACACAAAAGATGTCCAACTGCACTGAAAAGAGTAATATATTCTGTCATAGTTTGAATAAATGCATTTCAAAACTACAGCAAGATAGAATATGTCTGCACTGTTCTATGTCATCACATTATTATATTTTCTCAAACTTAACTAAACATACAGTCAAAAATCTATAATTTCATCTAGAAAGAATACATTAATTTATGGAAAATGTCCTTCACCATCCTGTGCCTAGATTATATAAAATAGCTACTATAAACAGCAAATAAAATTGTAAAAATTTAAAAGCATAATATTATTCTCTTCTATTGATTTTCATGGCATAGTACATTATTTCTAACATTTAAGAATATCAATTTAATATCAATTCTAGAAATACGACTGATGCCAACTGTGTGGTGGTCAGTGTTTAATCTGTTCATTGTATATCACAAATATTAGAAAATTAATATTCCCCCAGATCTTAAATTATTAAATATATTATTTATTTTATTCAATTTTTTAAAAATCAGCATTGGTAGTCAATAATTTGTAGTTTTAAGAGCCAAAAAGGTAATATGACTTTAAAGTAATCTCTAACATTACTTGACCTTGAGAAAGTTACTTTGCATATCTGGATCTCATTTTTATTATCTAAAAATAATGGTCATATGTTATGTAATTGTTCAGGTATTTTTATTTTTTCTTTCTAGTTTTCAGAATAATCTGTAATACATGTTTCAGGGTAAAAAGAAATGAAGACTATATTCTACATGAGAATTACATATAAGAATCTATTTTAACTACTTTCTTAGAAGTTTATATTTGAAGGATTTAAACATTTCTTTCAAGGGCACAAATATTTCTCATATTTATTTTCCTGACTAGCTAAGTTCATATATAACATGTTTTGCATTCTCCTAGTGTACAAGCTATGCTTAATGTACATGCCTGTCTCCTCTTCATCAAAGATGTCCTTCTTTTCTCTCCCTTACCACAATTTTATAATCATTTCAATGAAAAATAGTTACTTATTTCAAGGCTTTCTCAAAGACAGAGTTATAGCAAAGCTTTCCCATTTATGTAACTTATTTTCCTTAAAAAAATTCATCCTTAGAAGAAATGCCGCTATTAATAACTAAATAACTCTCCCTTTATATTTTTACATATGAAGTTTCAGAAGATTCAGATAGGAAATGATCATTTTTCCCTGTCCATAAATACATTCAGCATACACTGTTTTTATGCATGGAGGTGATACATAAGAAACATTTGTTCTCCATGTTTCGGTGTACAAAGTTTCTACATGATGGTACATCTAAAATACTCTCAGGAGAATCATTGTCAAATTACCACAGACGTCTTTACAAAACTTCACGCTTGACTACAAAATGTGTAATTCTTTGAGGATTTCTTTGTGTTTTACAGGTAATATATTCAATAAAATGTTCATGTCCTTAGTCCTGCTGAGTTTGGCTATGACCTACAACAACCTGTGAAGTCATCGAAAAGGCATAGTTGGTGAAAAATGGAATCGTTTATGTATAATCAGTTCCCTTCAGCTATGATCCTTAGCTAACCCAATCTGGGTTGCCTGGATTCACCTTACCTGAGAGGCAGTGACTCAGAAGAAAGGTAACATACGAAGGTTTGATTTGGATTCAGGCAATATGAAATTAGAGTCTAGCTTAAAAATGAGATGTATAAGACATAGCTTTTTTCTTGGTCTTAGTTCTATTATCTGAACCAAAAAAATAGTTTGATATTTCAAAAATTTCCAGCTATTTGCTTCATGGATTTACAATTTGTTGGCTACGTTATCTAGGGCAATTTATTAATTACTGGTAATATGAATACTTTCCCTTAAGAAGGGAGTAAGACTTACAGCAACATCTAATTACATTTGGAATTCACAAATTTTAGGAAAGGCAAAAAATTACAGTTTCCTATTGGGGGATGTTTTCCTCAAAAATGTTTTAGTGTTCTTGAACTTTGTTCTGTTAAGGATGATATATGGAACCAGTAAGAAGATGATTTTTACTTCTAATCTTTCAGCTTGGAAAAATTCAAGACAATAAGGTATCTTTCATTCATATATAACAGTTTTTGGAGGTAAAAACCCTTAGATATGTCTCCTCTTTTAATGTAAATGTGATGAGTGGAAGGAAATTATGATTACACAAATGTAGCATATGTTAGAGCTGTATTGCATACCCTTCAATTTACCCTAGTTCAATGAACTTAAACCTAATGTTAGGGATCAATGAGAAGACAAATTGTCATTGGAGGAAAGTAATTACATTCCACTGATACTACTAAAGTGTCATTGATCTGAGAGAATTTCTTACCCTCAGACTGAGGACTGGAAAACAGAGGAACTAGCACACGATTTCTATTTTTATTTATTTTATCTCAAATAAGAGCTTGAATGATTACATAGGGGTGGGTTCTTATCAAGGATGCTTCCATAAGTTACTTAGACTTGAGAGTAAGGTAACTTTTCCTATTTCTGAAAGGTTAGGTTTTCCAACAAGCCATGTTTCAAGCTATGACTAAAAGCATGGTGATTTTAAGAGTCAGAATACAAAGCAACTGATGACAGTGAAAAACTATGCTTTCTGGGATATAAAAGTCAATAAAAATCAGCCCTTAGAGGGGAATAATGTATTGGAAAGGGAGAGACCAGAAAGTTGGTTCAGTTGTCGTAAGAATCAATGGAGAGCATGTCACAATACATTCTAAAATCCATGATCTCAAAATCTGACATCATGAATCGAAATCTCGAGATGATCTTGTGAATCAGATATTTTAACATCTTAACCAAATAAGTGTTATATGCAGAAGTTTTGAAAATCAGTGTTCTTTATTTTTTCCTCTTGTACAGTTATCATGGCTATACACTGAAAATATTCAGTGGTAGGCATTTAAAATGGTTTATACACACTCACCTCCAGCCCATTGAATGAAAACCTCTAGTGTGTGGATCCTGGGGATTATGGCCTATAAGGAATTGCCCAGGTGATTTTAATATGAAGTCATGTTTGGGAATCATTGGCAAAATTGTAGTTATATATCATTGTTTCTCATCACCCGGATACCTTGTCAATTTGAAGATTCTGATTTAGCTATAGTGGAACCTGAGCTTCTGCATTTTTAACAAGCTTGTAAATGATGGAAATGCTGCTGGTTCAAAGACCATTAAGTAAGTAGAAATGGTCTAAACCATGTGATTATTACAGAATGAAACAGTGATAAATTCTGTCACCTGACCACAATGGCTAAACAAAACAACCAAAGTACAAATTAAAAAGGGATTGAATATGTAAAATAGTCATTTTTTCAGCTACTAGCCAAAAAATACTATCTCTACCTGCTATCCTATGTGTTGTGTTCTTTTTATACTGTCTAATTTTGAGCTGAATCACCATTCTTAGCAATGGAAGAAAAGTCATAAATCAAGTGATTGCTATAAATGCTTTTTATTTATATATAGAGTGTCTCATATTTTTACTTTTCTTTCATAAACTCTTTGTCACAACTTTCTAAGTCACCAATAGATGGTTGATATCCATTTTTCTTGAGTCTAAGATACTTTTTTTTTTTTAATTTGCTTGACTTGGTCTTTTACGTACTTTCCACAGAAGCTTACTAATTCTTTCCTCCTTTGTTCTTTGACTTTCACTGCAAAGCGGTAGTCCCTCCTGATTTATAGTAACCATGGCTTAGGACACTGAAATACTTTCCGTAAGGATGCTGTAAGTGAACGTTCTATGATCAGCTAAGCCTGGACTGTTTCTTTCTCTTTTTTCTTCCCCGTGATGATAATTTTTTGGCTGTTGTTGAGCTCAGTAGAGAAGGGCTTGGTCCATTTTCACAATGGTACAAAGAATGTTCCTATGAAATGTTTATTCATCTGCCATTTTTTATCAAAAAGTGGTTTCAATAGCACATGTACAAAAGCATATGTATTGTGTAGTCAGTACAAATAAGAACATTAAATTGATGTTTATATTACAGATGAAGTATAATCTAAATTTAAGAATCCTTATTTTATAGAAATAATTCATGGTAAAGTCCTCTTTTATGAAAATTTTGTCATTATCTTCGAGTGACTGAGTTAAATGAAAGGAGGCTAAAATCTCATGGTAATTTTTAGTTCCAAGGATTAAAATTGTGTAGAGTTTAAGGTGTTAAATTGTTTTCTGAGAAAACACTTTGTAGTATATGTTTTTCATTTACTATAATTAATTTAATAAAACTTAACATAAGTACTTGATATATGTTCATTATAGCTTCTACAGGTTTTAACCAAAATGCAAAAAAAAAAACCAGATGTGCACAGTTTTGAAAATAGTTTAGCAACCAAATTCAATGAAGCCCAAGTCTTAATACACTTAACACAGCCCCTCATGTACTAAGCGAATTACAACTAAACGGATCTAAGTTCTACAAAATAATATTATAGTGACAGAGAGGTGAACAAGAATGAAATGATCAAGACTTTTCTCATTCTTATGTTTCTAATTCTTTTGGCTGACAACAGTTAGGAAGTTTATACGAAAAGAGTGTTTGTAAATTCAGTTGAAATAAAAATGAAAAAGAATATGAGAAAATCTTTTGTATTTAAGTATAATTTATATCTTTTCATCTATATAAATGTGTTTTTCCATCAAGTACAGAGTGTAAGTCTTTCATGAATATATTTTGGATTTCAGTGCAAATAGTTTAAGTCTGGATATTAAAGATCATTTAATGAACTTAAACTTTGACTCCTTCATCTTACAAATCAATCCCAGATCTTAAAAGTTGTATTCAATAAATGTCTTATAATTTTCAGAGAGAGACAGAAAAATTTTTAATCACTTATTCGTTTAAATTATTATTTATATATTTTAGGTGTGTAAATGTCTCCACAGAAATATAATTTGATCTTGTTTGAGGGTTCATAAAGCCCCTCCAGATCACATATTCCAGTTTACTACTACAAACATCAATTTTTATTCTACTGCAAATATCTGGCAGTGCTCAGAGTTCTGGATAATAAAACAGTGGAGGAAAAGCTTTTTATTATACTCCGGAGTGGAGAATGATCCCACCAAGCATCTTAATCTCTGAAATTTCTGAGAGAAAGACACATTCATCTCTACTTCAATGTTAGGTTAGAACAATCTTAAGAGAATCTTAAGAGAAGGTCATGGGTAAGGTAAAGCACAAAGAATCAATACTCACAATGTTATAGATTCATTAATTTTATGTAGAGCTTGAACATTTTCAGAGGTGTCTGCCAAAGGGCTATCTATAACAAAATATTGCCTCTGTGGGATAAAAGTTTCATTTTCTAGAACTTCTCTTTGGCTTTATTTCAAAATAAAGTAAAATCACTCATACACATACACACCATTGCCACCCCTACTATCACAAGTAGAGAAAGGTTTAAGCCACTAATGTAAAAGTGTGACTTTTTTTTAATCAGAAAATGATTGGCCATAATTTTGTTTTTAGATTCAGGGGATACATGTGCAGGTTTGTGACCAGGGTTTATTGCATGATGGTGAGGTTTTGGCTTTCATTTATTCTGTCACCCAAACAGTGAACATAGTACCCAACAGGTAGTTTTTCAGCTCTTAGTTCTGGAGCAGGTGCCCATCTTGAAGTAGCTTCGGTGTCTGGGGCAATACCCAGGGTTCGTCACCTTGCACTGAGAGAATTCACTAAAGGGACTTACACATATGAGCAGATTAAGGAGTGAAAACTTTAATAGACAAAAAAGAAAAAAGAGAGACAGAAAGAGAGAGAGAGAGTGAGCTTTCCCATACAGAGAAAATGGGTTGTCCAGGAGGGTTTCTGGGTTTGGGACAAGATGTGATTGATTTTGTAGAGAGGCTTGATGAGAAGGTGATTTACTTACATAGAGCCCAGCAGATTGGTTTCACCAGCTGTGCCGTTTACATAGCCCATGAAGAAACTGGCTCTCACATCCACATCTTTCTTTATGCAAATGTGGCTTCTACATGGCCAGCGTCATGTTAACCGCACCACTGTGGCTTTACCTGGCTGGTGCCATGATAGCTGCCCACGTGACAACCAAGGGGAGAGAGTGGGGATCGCCATATTGGTTGAGCCTGGTTTTTAGTACAGCTGCCGGTATTTACATATTTAAGCTTCCAGCTTGCCTGCAGCTGGACTTTTCAGGCTGCTTTCTGTTAGAAAACAAATGGTTTTGGAGCTGCTTTTTATTAAAGAAAAATTCCGCTGAGAACTCTTTTGCTCTAACTGCCTAAAATAATTTCTTAATAATTCCTGTATTTACTCACCTCTACACCCATGGCAGGCAGTGTTCAAGTTGTAGGAACAGCTTGCATACAGCTTGAGTGAGTAGAAAGGAAATAATTTTAAAAATCAGCATGTAAAAAATATAAAGTAAATACATAATACAGAATTTTTAAAAAGCCATTCCTAGGCCTGGTGTGGTGGCTCACGCCTGTAATTCCAGCACTTTGGGAGGCCGAGGCGGGTGGATCACGAGGTCAAGAGATCGAGACCATCATGGTCAACATGGTGAAACTCCGTCTCTACTAAAAATACAAAAAATTAGCTGGGCGTGGTGGCGCGTGCCTGTAATCCCAGCTACTCAGGAGGCTGAGGCAGGAGAATTGCCTGAACCCAGGAGGCGGAGGTTGTGGTGAGCCGAGATCGCGCCATTGAACTCCAGCCTGGGTAACAAGAGCAAAACTCCGTCTCAAAAAAAAAAAAAGTCATTCCTATAAATAGCTGATAAACTTCAATATCCTGGAGAGTTTTATTAGGAGAAAACAGAGCAGAAAAAAATCTACCAACATCAAGAATGGAAAAGGAGATATTTCTAGAGATCATAATTTTTTAAAATATATTAGGACCCTATTACAAAAACCAAATGCAAATAAATGCGAGAATTTGGATTAAAACACACACACACACACACACACACACACACACACACACACACACACCATTGACCAAACAGAAGAAAGAACTATAAAATTTATATAGTTACAAGTTTATTACACAATTGAATCTGTAATTAAAACATTAAAAAGCAAAAAGCAAACCTCTTCACACCTAGATAGCTTCACCAAACACAGAAACTTCCAAACCCCTTCCTGACACCTTACACTAAAATTAACTCCAGATGAGTTAATTAAAGACTTAAACATAAGACCAGGCACCATAAAAACCCTAGAAGAAAATCTAGGCAAAACCATTCAGGCGAAGTCCTTGAGGAATCGCCACACTGTCTTCCACAATGGTTGAACTAATTTACAATCCAATTCCATTTGACCCAGCAATCCCATTACTGGGTATATATCCAAAGGACTATAAATCGTTCTACTATAAGGACACATGCACACGAATGTTCATTGCAGCACTGTTTACAATAGCAAAGACCTGCAATCAACCCAAATGCCCATCGATGATAGACTGGACTGGGAAAATGTGGCACATATACACCATGGAATATTACGCAGCAATCAAAAATGATGAGTTCGTGTCCTTTGTAGGGACATGGATGAATCTGGAGAACATCATTCTCAGCAAATTGACTCAAGAACAGAAAAGGAAACACCGTATATACTCACTCATAGGTGGGTGATGAACAATGAGAACACATGGACACAGGGATGGGAGTACCACAAACTGAGGTCTATTGGGGGAAATAGGGGAGGG